>QFEW01004618.1:0-19843 GCA_003316525.1 Termitomyces eurrhizus | reverse complement strand
ATTTCGATACTGTCTTAGCATTCGGGGGCAGGTCCGCGCCCTACATTTTCAACCTCTTTGCAGAGGCGTTACATTGGATCTTGCAACGCAATGTTCCAGCCCGGGTGCGACACTACCTCGATGACTTCTTGAAAATATTCCCGCCATCAATTCCCCAGGCAACTGTCGACAAGTCACTCAAGTGGGCAACAGACCTTGCCACTCAACTAGGTCTCACGTTCCAACCGACTAAAGTGGTGGGACCAGCCACTTGCATCGAGTTTCTAGGCCTCGAACTTGACTCTGTAGCAATGGAGGTCCGCTTGCCTCCCGCGAAGCTCGAATACCTCCAGGAGCTAACCTCTTCTTGGGTGGCACGCCGTTCATGCACTCTCAAGGAGCTTGACGAGCTCACAGGGTACTTGCAATTCGCATCCCAAGTCATCCCACTCTCACGCGCATTTATCCGCCGACTCTATGACTTCGCCACAACATTTCCAGCCTCCCCATTTGCCCGCCGGCACATCCCTACTCCGGCACGTCGTGACATCGAATGGTGGCACTCTGTTGCACCCTTCTGGAACGGAGTTCGCTTCATAAGCCCATCACGTCGACGAATTGACATCTTTACTGATGCCAGTGGTGTGAAAGGATTGGGAGGCCACTTTGGATCCGAATGGTTTGCGGCTCGCTGCCCCCGGCGCCTCCGTCGAGAGCATATTCAAGTCAAGGAAATGTTTGCAGTAGTCTACGCAGTTTTGTGCTGGGGTAAATCTTTTCGTGGTGCTCATGTCATTTTCCATGTGGACAATGACGCCGTCTTCAACGCGATAAGAAGCCTGTCCATCAGATCCCCGCCTACCATGAAATTCGTGCAATACCTGATTGCCTTTGCCTGCCGTCTGGACTTTTCCTTTTCTTCTGAGTGGTTGTCTTCTTCTGAAAATTCCGTTGCTGATGCTGCCTCTCGTTTTTCCTTTTCTCGCATGTTCCAAATCGCTCCTTGGCTAAATCAGAAGCCCAGCTCGAAGCACCTCCAGCTTGGTGGTATGAACAGAATCGCCAACACCCCATGACCGTCGCATTTTACCTTTGGCACGGGCTCACTGCCAGCACACGAAAGACTTACTCAACTGGCCAGCGGCAGTTCATCCTGCATGTTCAGCTCAACGGCTTGTACAACCCCGATGGATCGATCTTCCCAGCCTCCGAATCCGCAATCTTGTCCTGGGTGGCACACCTTGGTGGACGTGTCCAGCCCAAAACAATCAAGGCATACCTCTCAGCCATACGCTCTATCCATGTGGATGGGGGACTGCCCTTCTCTGCCATTGAATCCCCCCTCGTGCAGCGCCTCATCCGCGGGATCAAACGGTACCATGGCGAACGTGATCGAAAGCCAGTCCAGCCAATCACCTTGGCCATCCTCACCTCCCTCCTGGCTCAGCTCAAGCCTGGTCACAAACCTGGAGACACAACGATCTATGCTGCATGCTGCCTCGCCTACTCAGGACTGCTCCGCAGTGGCGAATTTACGGTTGGCAAAGGAGGCAAACACTCAGCATCCCTCAACCTCACTCGTGGATCTGTCCAGTTTCTGCCCAACTTTGCGGATGCCACGCACATCCGTCTTACCCTCCCCGCTTCTAAGACAGACCCCTTTCGCAAGGGGGTCACTATCACGGTTGCCGCCGCCCCAGGACAGCCTACCTGCCCCGTCACCGCACTTAAAGCCATGTTCATCGAAAATCCCCACGCTGTCAATGCCCCTCTCTTCGAACAGCCAGATGGCAAGGCCCTCTCATACTCCCACTTCGTCAAATCCATCCGGGATGCACTCTCGCTCGCAGGCTTCAGACCTGATGCCTTTGCTGGCCACAGCTTCCGCCGAGGGGCTGCATCCACCGCGGCAGCAGCAGGCTATTCTGACTACGAAATACAGCTTCTGGGAAGGTGGCGAAGCGACTCCTACAAACTCTACATCGAAAATGACCCCAACAGGATCCTTCATCTCTCCTCCCTTCTCCACATGGCCTTCACTCACCTTGCCCCTTTCGAGCCTCCGGCCCTTCGTGGCTTCACAGCACTGGCTTGAGTTCGGCTCTTTCTCCCCATCAGCGGGGGAGCCGACTCGAGAACCTCTCGGACTCAGAAATACAAACATTTCTCACGCAGAGTTGGCCAAAACGCAGAAACCGCCTCTTCCCTCAAATCGCCATTGTATCCTTGCCTCGAATTAATCAGAAGGGAAAGACCAAAAAGTCACGTGCTGTGGTGGAGCAGAAAAGCATCACATCATTTTTCAAGGTAGATTGTTTATTCTGAACCAATTCATTTGTAAGACCAATGGTTGGTACAGGCTGTATCAAATTCCATACATAGTGTTGAATCAGCACATGCAGAAGTTGAGGAGTCTGAGAACTTGAGTTCAGACATCAAAATTTTAGAAGTAACTTTACCTGGTCAAGTCAGCATAGAAGTTCCAGTCAAAAATAATGAATCCAAGTTGATGGACATTGATGCAAAAGTAAAAGTAGTCTTAGTGGAATAAGACTGAACCTTGATTATATTTCAACTTCCACTTCACAAAGTATGTAGGGCTAAGGGTACATGTGTGCACACTTTGTAAAAGTAGTTTATAATTTTAATTATTTTGTTTGAATGTAAACTTAAAAGTTTGCACTCAAAAGTTGGGTACAAATAGTATTAATACCAAAACCCAAGGTGAATCTAATTGCTTGTAAGCCTAAATAGTCTGCTTGGGGACCCTGAGCTGTGGCCAGGTGATTACTTGTCCAACTCCCCTGAAATTCCCCTCCTTTTATCTTTCTCCATTCTGTGCATGGACCAGCATGTATTCACATGGTAACAAGTTATTGATGTTGATTTTGTATTCTGGTATCCAGTGTTGCCTGCCACCAGTCTGGATATTGGTTGCTGGGTTACTGACCTGTAGTAAGACTAATCTTTCCTCCACTGATTTCATTGGGTAATCTCTCTTCCTCTCTCTTCCTCTCTTTTCCCTTCCTTTTGTTCTCTCTTTTCATCTTTTTCCTCCTTCCTGGCAACTACTTGATTGTTTTGGAGGTGCAGTGAGTGGTTTCAAGTGGCCATTGCTGAGTATTCAGGGTTGCAGTTGGGTCAGTGGTTAGCAATAATCTGATGTATGATGTCAAGTCCTGATTGGGTTCTGATTTTGGAGTTGTTCTACGAGCTCCCAGCCCTTCTGGATACTGCCACCACATTGGCTATTTCCAATCCATCAATCATTGATTACTGCCTTGTCACTGCACATTTACTGCTGTGCTGGCTGGATTTACTAGTATTTATAGGTTTGGGTTGGGTTTTAGGTGAGTCTGCCCATGTCTACAGTTTTCAGTGCTTTTTAGATATATTGAGACTGCATTTTGACTCTTATTGTCTGCCTTGCATGAGGCAGATGTATTAACATGAATTGTACCAATGAAGAAGACATACAATTATGGTATGTATAAAATTCTTATAAGAAGTTTCTTGATCTCGACAATCACTGATTAAGCACTGTAGTCATCTCATGTTAATGATTCATTGATGTCTGACAATTGCACTCAAGACTTTCAAAATATTATTGAGTCTTATTCAACATTACTTCCTGAGTCTGCTACAGAAGAAGATAGTCCACAGACCTTGCAGAGAACATCAAGTCCCAGTGAAGATACTAGTAGTATTGATGGAACACCAGTAACCATCTATCAACACCTCAAGAAACACATTGAGAAGCACCAAAAAGAGCTTCAGAAGTTACAGAAATTGGCAACTGGTAACTCTAAAATGCTTCTGGACCTTGCTGTATTAGATCGGTACAACTATCTCTGCTTCAAGCTTGTTAAAATGATGTCAAGAGCTTATAGTCACACAGCAGAATTAGATTGATCTTTGATTCTAGTCCTATAAGTAGTGTAACAAAAAAGCTGCTCATCTAAGGCAGCATATCCGGGATATGCCTGATGGCCTGTTTCCAATGGTCTTGGTTGATTTTTGCCTGCTTGCCCATAGTAGCTTTCTTTCTGATGGCTGACTTGTAGTTGTGATTCAACTGCAAGTTCTTCTGCACTGCCATTTCTCCCTCTGACAGGGTCTCCTCAATGCTTGTCCCATAGTTACTAGCATTGCCATTACAATGCCTAGCACTGCCAAAGTCAGAAGATAATTTTCTACTTGATTATCTATGCACATGTCTTGATGAGGCAATTCTGGCACATATGAGCCTCAAGGAGCTTTGAAACTCACTACAGAAAGGAAAAATGAGATCTCTCTTAGTCCAGCTCCTTTTGGCACATCAGCTTGAAAAAGGATTGTTGATTCTTGCAGAGCAACTTTCTGCTTGCTCTGCACTTTCAATGTGCTGGAGATGTGTAGCAACAAGGCCAGCCTGTAGTCCTTGTCATCAACAGACATTTCATCCTCCTCCAACTCTGCAGAGAAAGGAGTCAACTCTCCTGCCTCTCTGGATTCAGGAGGTGCTATCAGCACTTGCACTACTTTCTATACCTCACTTAATCTTCCTCTCATCTCATGTGGCCTGAGGTGCTTAGCCTCAGTTTGCTCTTCTGGTATCATCACTTGCCATGTGGCCTGAGGTGCTTAGCCTCAGTTTGCTCTTCTGGTATCATCACTTGCTGCTTCATTGTGTTGGCAAACATTTTAATTGTATTATTGTTACCCTGTTGCAATATAACAATCTCATCCAACAGGCCCACAATTACCACCTGGGCCACTAGGTCCTTCAAAAATTCTGACTCTGACAGGACATGCTGTCCTGCCACAATCAAATAGCACTACACAAGCTCTACTTGAGAGTCTGCTCAGTTCTCAACCACTCTCTCTTTCTCTTTTTCACTTACAGGATTCTTCATAGTAATGAGGATTGTTTCCTTAACAAGAGACCTTGGACATGGTGGTGATTGAGGTCACAGTTGACTTTGCCTGCACAGCTTACTGTGATCATCTCAATACAGCATCTTGTCTCTTCTCCTTAATGGTTCCTGGTTTACCACCAGCCTCCTCACCACTTCTTGTGGAGGAAACTGCTTATGATCTTACTAAGGTGGAACTACCTTGCTCTGATTTCTTTTCTCTCCCACAGGCAACCAACCATGCTCATTTCAAGGTAGATCTACCTCACTCTGTGCCTTGATCACCTTCTTGTCCTCATCTACCTCTATAGACACTACCTGCTGTGCCTGTGACACCATCATTCCTCATGGCACCTGCATCTGCATTGATTGTTGTCCAGGCCTGGTGAGACCTGGAAAAAATGGCATGGGGTAAAACTATAGGAAAAATAGTGGGGTCTGTTCAAATTGGGCTGAGTTCTGCCCAAACTAAGCCATGGCCAGGTATGCTGCCATGCTTGACATTGGGGCTGTTGTTCCCATACTAATAGCCACTTGCTGCTCTCCCTCCATATCAAAACTCTGTGGGTTCTATCTCTGCAATAGCTGAAGCTGCCCTGCAAACAAAGATGGCATTGACCAATATGTTGATGCAGCAGTTTCCAGAAAAACAATTTGTGCTTATCAGGTTACATAACCTGATCTGACTTTAATGATCCAATCTTATTTTGTTACCTCATCTTATTAGATGATGGCATTAGATCAGATCCAGATCTGACATAATCTTATCCAAGCATGTGAGTGCTTAGATAGCTGCCTTGGTTGTCATATGCCTTGAAATTCCAAATACCAATCCAAAGCTGCCAGCTTCGAACACATCTGATATAACTCTCATATTGTATCTCCAGCACTCCACCAAACCTCAAATTTGAGGTTCTTATTATCTATCCACCAATGCCTCAGTAACTCATTGACAAACTATTCCTGTTTGTTGACTGCCCCAAAATTATATGCCTCAGATGTCACCTGATTGGAAAATAGAGCATCATTGCTAGTTAAATATAGTCTGAGAAAGGAGACATGAAACTTTGGCACAATTCTCCTTGCTTGCAGTGCCAATGGCAGTTTTAGTACATAGTTTGACATATGTGGCTTGGCTTTCAGAATTCTATAGGGTCCAATAAATTTTAGGCACAGTTTGCTTGTCCTTTTCTTGAGAATGTTCAGGTTATTTGTTGACAAGTATACTAATGCACCCTGCATTAGTTCAGGCTCCCCACTTTGTCAATCATTTGCATGTTGTGTCTGAAAGACTTGTGCTGCAATGACAGTATCATGTATATTGACAATATTCTCCAATGCCTGCTATGCAAAGTCTTTAATGTCTTTGTACACAACCTCATCACCTTTGAGTTTCTGTATCATAGAGGGCATGTACCATATATTCAGTTTGAATAGTGCATACCTAGTGGTCTCAGACATACTAGCATTAATTGCAAACTTGGTCAATGGTATTCTGTCAACCCAGTGTAGTATTTGGTTGCAAGTAGTACTGATAGTTCTGGGGCTTGCTAGTGTAGAATATGACCTTCAATTCACACTGACTTTGATGACAAAATGAACTTTTATTGTTTTGAATGCTTTTAATAATTTTGTAGAAAGCAGAGGTTTTGAGATATTATAATGTTGAATGATTTTAATAATATTCTGGAAAGTAGAGGTTTCTCAACAAACTCCAGCCTAAGCAATTCACTCTTTGAGAATTACTGAGCTTTTGCCTATCAATTGCCTTTCTATTCTCTACTAAACTTGGGCTATTTATACCATTTTTCTGGTGCACAGACCACTATCTACACATGATGCTTTGTTGTAAACTCCCCAGCCTCCAGAACATATTTGATAGTCCAATTTCCATTTTGGGAGGCCTGTTTTAGTGCCACCAGTTCCACCATTCAACTTCTTGTTCCACTATTCCTCCAGATGTTTCTGATTGCCACTTCCCCATTTGCTTCAGCTTCATTTAACATGATCTCATTCATAGATCCTTCTTTTCCCTTTTAGCACTTTCCTTCATTCCATGCTTCTTTTTCCTTTCTTCTTTTAGTCATGTCAAATTGGGCATTGTCAGATCTAATCTTGATCTAGATCATCACAAATTGATCTTATTTCATCACTTCTGCCAGCTCCCATGCTTCCTCTCTCTATTACAGTGGTTGGACTATTGTTGAGCTGATAGTTTGAGCTGGTCTCTGCCTGTTGTTCTGTACTTTTCTGTGTATTTATTGGGATGTTTTGGAAATATATTTTTGTTGAGACTGCTACCAGAAGGCTTACAGTTTTTGGTCTATTATTAAATGTTTATTTTGACTTCTGATGCATGGTGTGTCTCTGACTGCTGGTACAGCATCATATCACCAGTCCCATTGATCAGGTCTGACCACTGTTTGAAATATTTAAGCCACACTGCAGTTGGCTTGTTTGGTCTGTTCATTTATCTGAAGATAGAACAATGTCAATATGAGTAATTTTGCTCTGAGCAACTTGTGCAGCTCATGCCATCATAGTAATGTGAACTTTGAATCCCAGTCATTCACAATTGAGCTTGGGAGGCCATAGAGCCTCACAATTTTCTTGAGGTATATGCATGAAAGCTCAGATGCTTTTATTATTGTGTGCACTGAAATAAGCTGCAACATACTTGTTATGAGGCAGATTACCACCCAAAAATAGTTATATTCTTTAGACTCTGAGAATAGTCCATTCCAATAGAATTTCAGAGCTTAACTAGGATAGGCAGAGAATGTAGCTTTCCTGCAGATTTCTGATTATTAGGCTTTGCCCTCTGACATGCAATGCATGTCTGGCAGAACTTTGTGACCTCCATGTGCATCTGAGGCCACCACTAGCTATTCATGACTTTTTGTTCCTGATCTCTCAGCATTTCTAACATAATTTGTTGTTTCATTTTCTACTTTTGTGACGCCTGTTTTAGTGCCACCATTCTATTCATATCTTTTTTTATACTTTTTTTTCTTATTTCTTCTTTGTATATTCTCCTATTCATCTTTTCTTTGCATTCTTCCATTTATCACTTTTTTGTATTCTTCTTCTATTCATTGATGGTGCCCGAAAGTTGATCAGTAGAAGACATGATTTATGACTACTGACTAAAGAATATGTATTGGACATACTAAGTTTTTAAGGAAATCTCAGGCAGGTCCCAGAGAACTAGTTAGAAATGGGTTGAACAGCAAAATTTAGCAAAGATTAGAAAGAAAAGTTGGTAAGGAATGTGTGGTAAGGATAAGGCACAAATGAAAAATGTGCCAACAAACAAGTGT
The DNA here is from genome assembly GCA_003316525.1 of Termitomyces eurrhizus. Classification (NCBI taxonomy): domain Eukaryota; kingdom Fungi; phylum Basidiomycota; class Agaricomycetes; order Agaricales; family Lyophyllaceae; genus Termitomyces; species Termitomyces eurrhizus. The sequence continues at coordinate 11,649 of QFEW01004618.1, read as the reverse complement.
GCCTAGAGAATGTGAAAGGACTTTTAAGTATGTCCAGCAAGGGATGCAGCAAGAAAACTAGAGGCTTAGCAACAATTAAGCTGCACATTGTCTGCTATAGGTGCAAGGTGTGTAGGTTCTGTATGTGTAACTGTGGAAAGCATGCAAGAGGTATTCAGACAATTGGTGACTTTGAATTAAGTCAGCACAAAAAAAATCTGAACCATAAGGTGAACTGAGCAGAAGTGGGGTTTGAACTGGGTACTCTGTTGTGTTTTATAACTAGTGACAACAATAAGTATTTATAGTAAACTGAGTTCACTATTGCTAAGTGGCTAAGTGTTGCCAAGAAGTGGTGAACTGTAAAGAATGTAAGTAAATGCCATGCATTAAACTAAATAACAAGAAGTTAACAAGAATGCTGTCTGTCTGAACTGAGAGAGGGTGCCAAGCAATGTCAGATGCCAGGGTGAAATGCCAAGCTGCTTGTCATAGGAAAATGCTATCATTCCAACTTGTAAGCACTGCTGCTGATGACATCTAAAAGTGGGTCAGTAGCAGACATGGTTTATGGCTACTAACCAGGAAATATGTGTTGGGTGTGCTAAGTGTTTGAGGGAGTTCTAGGCAGGTCCTAGAGAACAAGTTGGAAATGAGTTGAACAGTAGGATTTAGTGGTGGTTGGGAAGGAAAGTCAGTAAGGGATGTGCAGTAAGATCAATGTACCAACAAACAAGTGTACCTAAAGAATGAGAGAAGACTTTTGAGTACTGGTGCAGCAAGAAATGTGGTAAGAAAACTAGAGGCTTAGTAGTGGCTAAGCTGCATAGTGCCTGCTATAGGTGCAAGGTACATAGGTTCTATATGTGTAATTGCAGCAAGCAGGCTTGAGGTGTTCAGACAATTGGAAACTTTGAACTAAGTCAGCGCAAAAGAAATCTGAACCATAGGATGAACTGAGAAGAGTAAACAGAGTACTCTGTTTTGTTTTGTAACTAGTGACAATAGTAAGTATTTATAGTAAAAATGAGTTCACCGTTGCTAAATGGCTAAGCATTGCCAAGAAGTAGTAAACTGTAAAAAAATGTAAGTAAACACCATGCATTAAACTAAATAGTAAGAAATGAACAAGAATGCTGTCCATCTGAACTAAGAGAGGGTGCCAAGGTGAAATGCCAAGCTGTCTGTCACAGATAAATGCCATCATTCCAACTTGTAAGCACTGCTGCTGGCTAGCTGTACCATGTGCTGATTGAGTAATGCCATTTGTCATTGTTAACTGATGGCATGATGCCAGCTGTCACCTATTATTTTAGCTGCTACTGGTGCTATTACTGATCAGATCTGTTGCTTGTCATGCATGGCCATCAGATAAGGCCTAAAATGGATAAATTGTGCATGCCAAGTTTGAAACAAGTACAGCAAGATGTCTGGAGCTGATGCTGAGCCTGCCATTAATATGCCTAGCCTGTGTGGGGTTCTATCATCATACTTTCTTTGTATTTTTCTTTTATTGATCCTTTTTTTATCTAGTCCAAACATTCCAATTTGGTTATTTTTTTTTAGATCAGATGTTTCCAAATTGATGCTAATCCACTCTGTTTGCTAGCTCCATGCCTCCCTTCCTCATAACAGTGGCTGGACTTTTGTTGAGTTGATAGTCTGAGTTGGACCTTACTCTAACTTGTTTGTATTTTTGTGTATTTTTTTTGGTGTATTTTGAGAGATACCATTTGTTGAAACTTGCTATTAGGAGGCTTACAGGTTTCAGCTTTGATAAATGTTTATTTTGACTTCTAGTGCTTATTATGTTCTTAACTGCTAGCACAGCCACATATCAATATACAGCATGATTGAGCCTGATGTCTGGATATGTAGAGTAACAGAAAGCTCTAGTGCCAAATACAGTGTATGTTGTGAGCATGCATGTATCACTGCTGTGCAATAGCTACAGTGACAGGTTTTCTTAAAACTTGCTTTGTGCAGCTTGTAATACAATCCTATTACTAAGTGTAGATACATGGACTATGTTAGTTGCATTTATTGCAATAACATAAAGCAACTCTAACAAAATCTGCTGCTGGTTGCTCTTTTTTTTGCCCTCTGCCTTCTTCACAATTATTGCTTTCTGAACTGCTATCTTCAATAATACCATCTTATGCTAAACTTGAATACTTTTTTGCTGTGTCCTATGTGCTCAGTCCACATCTATAGCAGCTGTTAGGAGACCAGTCTCTGGATCAAGTCCAATCCTACTCCAAGCTTAGTCTGAAAATGTGTCTACTTCTAGTAGATTTATATTACCACTCAGCCTGTCCTGTCCTATCTTCTTTTATCTATTATAGTTAGCCTTGATAAGTCACATGCATAGACTTTACTCAGCATCAATTATTGTTAATCATATGTCTTTACATATTGGGGCTCAATTAGTTAAACAGTATTAGTAATAGTGCAGCCACCAATATAGTGTATAGAAGCAGCTTGCAGGACAGAATATCCTCAGACTAAACAGTATCAGTGTTCTTCTGGCTTATCTATTGAACTGACTATAAGCTTCTCTAGTACTATCCAACACTCTGCCTGCCTTTCTTGCTCCTTGCCTGCTGGTGTGCAGGGGCTTTCTGCCCCTGCTTTGAGACATCTTTCTGGGAAAATGATTTATGTACACTTCCTGTGAAATCTCTAGACTGGCCATTCTATAGCTTTTCAGTTTACTACATGGTCATGTGACATACATTATACATGCACCAATGTGGCAATTACTACCTCAGTCTCTTTTTCTATACAGACAGCCACTGAGGTAGTAAATACTTATTTCCTCTTATTGTTTTACTGTACCAATATTGATTCTGTATATATAGCCATTCCTCTGTCATGTAGATATGACAATAATTAGTTGCTTCTTCTATACAGACAGTCACTGAAGTACTATTCCTCTGTCACACAGGCACTCAGTGTCAGTCTGGCAGGTTATGGGCATCTCTTCTGGGGTTGCTAGCACTATTTGAGTTGCTAGAGCTACTCTTCCCTTCCTTCTTCCATATTTTCATGCCATTTTATTGCTGTGCCTTGCACAATCATCAATTCACCTTTTCATCTTGTTCCTGACTCTCAGGACCCAAATGTCTGATCTGTCTACAAACCTGCATCCCTTGCAACCCAATGCAGGCTATTTGCCCCATGTTTCTGGTCCTTCAACTCATATCTCACTATTTGCATTCTTTTCATTTAAACTCTTCTGATACTCTTGTTTCTAATTTTTGTTGTACTTGCCCTTCTTATATTCCATTATATCATCTACATATATCATCCTCTCTGTCTAGTTTGTTTATTCCCAATCCATTACATATGCATATATTCCTGTCTTCTGATTCTCAGATTCTTATACATTCTTTCTGCTCCTTTTCTCTATTTTTATTATCCTTATTACTTTCCTCATTCAGTAGAATCAAATTTTCATGTTCTTTCTGCTCCTTTTTCCTATTCTTATTATCCTTATTATTTTCCTCACTCAGCTTTCTCTACTCCTTCCTCTTCTCTTCCTTTCAAATCTTGCTCTGATTTCCAACCTCCTCCCTTGGAGACCACTTTGAAACTCAGCTTCTCTGTGGATTGGAGAGATTGGTTTGGGCTAGCATTGGCACTCATAGATCAGATAGATCTGAATAGACACATATGCCTTCTCTCTCCTCCAGGTGCCTCTTACAATTCAACATGCAAGGTGGTCACTCCACCTTCTTATCCTCCTCATGAGACAGCAGCAGAATCACATGCTTACAAAATATTCTGGCAAAACAACAACATTGTTTCTTACATCAGCAAACTTTCAACTGAGATCTTTAATTCTCTTCATCCTGCATAAAGTGGCCTCTACAATTTCTCTACTTGTACAGCTTATGATCTATTGGCTTTCTAACAGAAGTGTTTTAGTATTGAAAGTGTGGCTTTGGCACAATGTATCAAGGATTCTGTTCTCAAACTTTTGTGTGCTTCTAATGTGATTCCAACCTTCATTCAAGCATGGCATATTGCTGTAAACCAAGTTGCCAAGACACCATGGGACTTCACATTATATGAAAAGATCCAGGGCTTTATGGATGGGATTCTAGATCACAAGGCCTTCAATTATGTTTGTGAAGAGGTCTGTCACTTATAGAATCACAATACTAATGGCACTTTTGATTTCTATACTTTGGCAGATACTATCCTCAAAATTGACATTGATTTCTATTGTTGGCATGCAAACCATCCAATCACACATGTTTCTACTGCTTCTTCTTCTTGTCAACCTTCTACACCACCTTCAACCTCTTTGCAGCCAAATATTACTATCTAAAGTTCATCACAATCTTCTACTTCTTCTAACAACATGTCACATTGTTCTTCTTGTAATACTGATACTTGTCCTTATATAAACATAGCTTTAACAGACTGTGTCACTGAAAGTGCTTCTATACCTCTGTCTTTTGTAGAAGATATTGTCACTACTCCTGTATTATCTACTATTGTCAAAGACAATGATAACCTCAACTGTAGTTGGGAATGCTGGATGCTACATAGTATAATGCCATCTCTTGTGCCTGGCATGTGTAAAGTGTGAGGAGTTCTGACAGGGTCCCAATGTACTTGAGCTAATAGGGTGTGACAACATGCTAGTAAATAGTGCTCCTGATGCTATTTAGCAAATTGTAAGTGCCGTAATTCTAATACAAATTTTGCAAGAAGATGAAATAGTGCAATGCAAATATGCCTACTGTTGAAACTGTAGACAATGAAGATGATATAGGCAATGCTAGTGCCTAACTTAGTGATGAAGTTAAGTCAAGCTAGTGAGACAGCAATCAACAGCATTACAGCCTATTGGCTATGGCAACTAAAACTACTTAAACTTGTATGAGTCTGCTTACTTTTTAATATAAATCCAATTGGCCAGAATACTCTGGAATATAGTTAGAAAATTCTTGACAGACACTGTATTCTAGAAGTGCTAACTCTGATGCTAAACTTTGTACTACTTTCTGATAGGCCAAAGTGTTGGGCTGTAGTATATTCTGTTCCATCAATGTTACTTCTTTATACTTCTAATTGAAGTGCCTCAACAAATAACAGCACCTAAGGCTATTCTCTTCTGGAACTGATCAGAGTTTAGTCAAAGTCACCTCTCTGCTGTTGTATTAGCACTATCTCTTTATGAGTCTTGAGTCTCCTGAGTCTTTGAAGTCAATAAATGGTGAATGGCAGTTGAGACTGCTAAGTGAAGCTTGCATTAAGAGTTAATAGCCATAGATGTTCTAAGTTAATGAAGGTTGCTTGAGTCTCCAGAATTAACAAATATCAGTAGGCCTGTAATGTCTCTTGATGTGCTTAGTCTGAGCAGAAGCCTATCAATGACAAGAATGATACTGCTTTTCATATGTATTCTATGTTCAATGAAATTGAAAATCTAACTCCTTTCTTATTCTTCATGAGCTCTACAAATCCTATTGTTTTTGCCTCAGTATCTCTGCTTCAATTCCATTCTTAACTTTGGATGTACAAATTACATAATTTGGAATCACAAGTTCTTTTAGACATAGAATACAAATTTGGCAGTTTTAGTCAAAACAGTAAGTTATGGTACTCTTACCACTCTTGCTTGAGAAAAATGCAGATTTTATGCTTATGTTGATAGTCAGCATATCACTCTCATTTTTTTGGACTGTCTTTATGCTCCAGATATACTGATTAATCTTTTTTTAATTGGCTTCATAGTAGAACATGGTATGGATGTTCATTTCATAAAAAATACCATATTTATTTTTTCCCCTTCTTCCTCTCTAACTCTCCAACACAAAGCTATTTCAGCTTCTACACATAATTGACTTTCTTTTCTGTATTGTAATTTCATCTTTCCAAATTCATCTCATCCAGTTTCTGTTCTGGCCATTGTTAATATACCCTTATCAGTTCCTTGAATCCCTGCTACACCAGATTTATGGCATTGTAATTTAGGACATCCATTGCACAAGGCTCCTCAGGCAGTTCTTACTAAGTACTTTGCTTCTGAGGTTGACTATGTTGGTTCTTTTTTCAATGATCACTGCATTCCTTGTATTGTTGGCAAGCAACCAGCACAACCTTTTGATCATTACCAACATCATGTGGACAAAGTCTGTGATCTCTTTCACATAAACTCTTGCAGTCCATTCTCCACACAATTTGCAAATAGTCACACCAACTACTTTCATTCTATTCTAGATAACTTTTCAAACCTAGGTGACACTGCTTTACTTTTTGCTCATTTTCAAGCTAATCAATATTTAAAAACTGTTCAAGCTCATTTCAAACTCAAGTCTGATAATGAAGTTAAGGTCATTAGATATAAAAGTGCAAAGGAATTTGTTACTGGCATTCTTTGAGATAATTTTGATTCTACAGATATCATCCTTCAGTTCATGGCATCTTATGCACATCAGCAGAATAGAAAGGCTGAAAGATACATTTGCACTATTAAAGACAACACTCAAGCTATGATAGCTGAATCTGGTTTATCAATGTTGCTCCTAAGCAATGCTATTATTACTGTCCAATATCTTTGTAATTGTCTTCCAAGCTCTACTTTTCCAGCTCTCAACACTTCGTATAAAATTGTCAAAGGCACAAAACCTGACCTCTCACATCTACATGTATGAGATTGCCAGTGTTTTGTATTGCATTTATTAGAAATGCAAAAAAAGTGATACTTGCTGTTTTGAAGCTATTTTTGTTGGATATGAAGAAAGTTGATTAAGTTGGCATGTTCATGACTTAAATAGTCGATATTTCTTCTCTTATGATGTTGTCTTCAACAAGAATGTTTGCAGTCATCTCAGTCATAAATTTTTTACCAGATTCCAAGATCATCTTTCTCTTTAGGAACTTATACTTCTTCTGACCTATTTCTAATTTCATCTCCTGATGATCACTTCTCATCTACATTTTCTGTTGGTCACTCTTGTCAAAACATTAAACTTACTGATGCAAAATGCATGTTTTTTTGATGATGTATACAAACAAAATGTGTTAGGACTTAAGCAATATTGTTTGATAAATATTCAAGTCAGTTTCTCAGTCATGTACAAAAGACTATATTATGTAATACCTGACAAGTATTCAAGTCAGTTCTGTAGTATACATATCAGAATAAATATGTGGTTTATGCATTAATAAAAAACTCACCCTCAGTGATGTACAAAAGACTGAGGGTTTGTGTGCAGTACAGTGGTATATATATTTGTATGGTAAGGGTCATTGATGATGCCCAAAAGTAGATCAGTAGCAGATATGGTTTATGGCTACTGATCAGTACAGATGCATTGGGCATGCTAAGTTTTGAGGGAGTCTCAGGCAGTTCCCAGAGAACAAGTTAGAAACTAGCTCAATAGCAAGTTTGGATGAAGGTTGGTAACAGTAGTCAGTAAGGGATATGTGGTAAAGAAGGTGTGCTAATGACAAAGTGCACCTATATAAAGGAGAAAAGCAGATATAAGGTGCAACAAGGGATGTAGCAAGAAACTAGAGGCTTAGTAACATCTAAGTTGCATGTTGCCTGCTATAAGTGTAAGGCATGTAGGTACCATAAATGTAACTGCAGCAAGCAGGCTAGAGGTGCTCAGATACTTGGTGACTATAAACTTAGTCAGCACAAATGAAATCTAAACTATGAGAGGAACTGAGAAGTAAATAGAGTATTCTGTTTTATTGGTAACTAATGACAATGGTAAGCATTTATAGTGAAAATAAGTTCTTCCTTGCCAAGTAGCTAAGAATTGCCAAGGAGCGGTGAACTGTAAGTAATGTAATTAAATGTTGTGCATTAAACTAAATAATGAGAAATGAAATAAGAGAGCTGTTTAACTGACTGAGAAAGGAGTGCTAAGAGGAGTTAGGCATCAGAGTAAACGCCAAGCTGTTTGTCATGAGCAAATGCCACTATGCCTAATCCATAAGCACTATTGTTAGCTAGCTGTGCCATGTGCTGATTGATTGATGCCATCTGTCAATGCTTGCCAGTGGCATGATGCCAGCCAACATTCTAGCTTCTATCAGCACTATCATTGATTGGATCTATTGCCTGCTATGCGTGGCCATTGGGTAAGGCCTAAAATAGATAAATTGTGTGTGCCAAGTTCAGAATGAGTGTGGCAAGGTGTCCAGAGCCAATGCCAAGCCTGCTATTGATACACCTAGCTTGTGTAGAGTCCTATCATTATATAAGAATCAACATGCAATTTAACAATGGGACATTGATAAGGTAGCTACTAGTTATGAGCAGATAAAGCAGAGTTGAGATGTCTCTTCAGAACCCTAACAAAATAAAAATCTAATTAAATGATATTCTAACAATCAAGCTCATCTTGAACTTTATCAGGGTTTATTAGCAATTTTGGACATTGATACACTCATTCCTTCTGCTTGTTTAGAAAACTCAATAAATGACTTATTAAACCTTGAATGTCTAGCTATTAATGACTTTATTGTATATGCATCTTTTAAAGACACTCTATATTTTTGCAAGGACAAAGAATGAAATTTAAACAAAGCTTTAGAAAATTTCTATAAAGCTATACATTGGAATGATGCTGCAGTTTGGCAGGCAGCTGTGAAATGCAAAGTGGGGAGTCTTCATTAGCAAAAAGTATTTATTCTGGCAGATCTTCCTATAAATAGAAAGGCTATTAGTGTGAGATAGGTGTATGCTTATAAAGTGAATCTCAAATGAATTAATCATATAAGGAATAAAAAAGGCTTATCTTGTTACTCAAGGGTTTAGTCAATGACCTGAATATTATAGTATTACATATGTACCAGTCACTAAAATAATAAGCATTCAGATCACTAGCATATGCTGCACTTCACAATCTTGACCTGTTTACTTTTAATATTAAAACAGCTTTTATGAATGCTTCTCTTTCTCATAAAATCTATTGCAAACAGATTCTGGGATTCTCTGATTTTGATTTAAAAAAAGTCAATTATGTTTTTTGTGCTTTATATGAGTTGAAACAAGCTTCTCATAAATAATACGAGGTAATGAAAGAGAAACTTGAATCATATGGACTCATCTGCTGTGAAGTGGATCACATAGTATTTTTTGGCAGATCTTCACTCTACTGAATTTATCAATATTCAAATTTGACAATAATTAAGACCTACCAATTATTATTTGCATACATATTAATGAATAGATTAAATGTGACAAACTTTAAACTGCTTTATGACTAGATTATCTCCTGAATGCATAACTATTTCAAAGTAAAAGACTTTGATCCCACAAATCTATATTTGAGGATACAAATAGATTGTGACAGGGCTCAATGCAAACTCTGATTATCTCAAAAAGAATACATTATTGACTTATTGACAACATATTGTCTTCTCAATGCTACTCCACTTTCTCTCTCTCTTGCTGGGAAAATCAAGGATTTATCTGAGCTGCCTCCTAATTCATTACCTGACATAATAGACAATGATATCAAAATTCATTTCTAATGTCTAGCTGGGTCTATTTTTTATCTCACACATGTTCAGATATTGCTTTTACTGCAATGTCTCTAGAACAACATAACTTGAATCTGACTCACAAACATTTATTAGCTATGAAACATGTTTTACAATACTTGTTGGGCATTCAAAATTATGCATTAGAATATAATTTCTCTTGGCCATCTTCAGATCTATTGGCTTGACTTGTTTTTCCTGCTGACTTTAGCGCTGTTGATGCAGACTGGGCTTCCAATTCTGAAACATGCCAAAGTGTTTCCAGTTATGTGTTTTTTGTCTACTCTAGTCTGGTCTCATAGTTGTTAGTCTGTCAACATATAGTGGCTTTATTGTACATGAAGGCAGAATACATGTTCTTCTCCCATGCAATGTGCAAAACTATATCAATCAGATACTTTATCACATCTCTTAATCTTTTAATTCTTTGTCTCATTATAATTTATTGTGACAACAAAAGTGCTTTCAATATTGCAAACTCTGACTTGATAAATGCCAGGTCAAAATATATCAACATCAAATATCATTTATATGTGAACATTTATGAACTGGATCCTTTCAATCTTCATAGATTCTTACAACTAAAATGATTGTTGATATTTTGACAAAAGCACTTTAGAAAGATAATCATTACAAGTTTATTAAGGCTCTGGTGTCAGAGGACTTCTCATTTCTTCCTTTTTTCACTCCTTACCTCTTCACTCTCCTTTTATTCATGCTTTTATTTCTTCTGTTATTCTCTCATTTTACTGTTTCTGTTCTTTCAACACTATCTGTTAGTATTATTCTCAGCCCTTGAGGTGCTCTGATTCTTTAGCTATCATTCAGACAAGTGCAGGCCTTTCAGCACTGCTTCCAGACTGCTTATATAAGCCAGAGTTTGCTTTTCTGACTTTCAAAGTCCAGAATTTTCCTGTTTTATTTGTACAGCTATTTATTTAGGCAATTTTTGAGTTTTTAAGGTTTTGTTGTACTGTACAGTTGTTTCTCATGCTTTAGAGGCCCAAGAAGCATTCAACCTGGCATAAGAAATCCCTAGACTTCTTCTCTTTGAATCTTCCTCTGCCAAGTGAGTAGTTGTTATGATATTGTTAGTATAAACTCTAATATACTTTGGATCTCCCTCTGCCAGCTGTGTGACTGAGCCATAGCCTCCAGAGGTCACCCTTACATTTGGGTATTGTTACTTTATTTTAATCTTTCTTATTTCACATTTTAATTGTGTCTAATGGAGTTGTGTTAAACTGGCCTTCTTAGTTTACTATGTGGTCATGTGACATATATTATACATGCACCAACATGGCAATTACTACCTCAGTTGCTTCTTCTATACAGACAGTCACTGAAGTAATAAGTGCTCATTTTCTCTTATTGTTTTACTGTACCAATATTGATTCTGTATATATAGCCATTTTTCTGTTATGTAGGTATGACAATAATTAGTTGCTTCTTCTATATAGACAGTCACTGAGATATTATTCCTCTGTCATGTACACTCTTAGTATTGGTCTGGCAGATGTCACTAGAGAAGCTTAAAGTTGGTTTAGTAAATAGGCTAGGAGAACACTGCTATTGTTCAGCCTGAGAATATTCTATCTATAGGCTGCCTATATATACTATATTGGTGGCTATGCTATTACTAATACTGTTCAACTAATTGGACTCTAGTATGTAATAGAGTATGACTAATAATAATTGATGCTGAGTAAGGTCTATGCATATGACTCATCAAGGCTAACTATTAGAATACAGAAGAGATAGGGCAAGACATTGGATGTGCTAAGAGTAGGCATGTGTCAGACTAAGTTTGAAGTAGAGGTTGGATATAGCAGTCTTCTGACAATCACCTGCTTTGTGAAAGGAGTTCTACAGATACTAAGCCTTGCTCTTATAGTATATGAATTCTTTGATGGTGTCAAGGATAAGGACTTGATACTGACTATCAAGGACAAAAATAAAGACTATAGAAATAGAAACACTGACTAATAGAAGATAAGCATGACAAGAAAGACTATATTTAGCTGACAATAGCAGCACTATATAGATTATATAATTATCTATATAGAATGCGACAAGGCCTGAGAAAAAAATGTGATTACCAAGGCTGACCAAGAACCTTCCTTTTAGGGTAACGACATCTCATTTTTTGTA
>QFEW01004601.1:0-11246 GCA_003316525.1 Termitomyces eurrhizus | reverse complement strand
TGTGTGAACTTAAGCTCTCACAAATCCTGTAACTTCGTTACATTAAGAATCTAAAACCAGTCCTTTTTGCCCTGCATGAGTCTATAAAGTATCTTCAGGAGTACTGTCTTCTTCTTCTCCTCTCTTAACAGATTGGGTGTTATGTTCATTTATATCTGAAAATCCAGAACACTAGTAACATAAGAAAAAACAAAGTCTACTTGCCAGTTCTTTAAACTTAGCACAGCAGCAACAGCAATTATAATTCTAAAAGACTCTAGTCAGATGACAGCTGCATAAATCTCATTGTAATCCTCATCCAGCACCTGCAAGTACTCTTTAGCTATCAAGTTCACTTTCTACCAAAAAATCTACTCTTCAGCATTATAGTTGTTTATAAAAGCCTAGCAGTATCCAATGGCTTTTTTACTAGCTAAGATCTCTCTTTTGGAGACTAAATTCTATACCTTCCTGTCTTCCATGACATACAGTTCTTTTTCTATAGCTAGTTGCCAGAGATCAGATCTTTTCATGGCCTCAGTATATGTTGCTGGTACATAATTGTTGTTGTCCATAGCATTAGTTGTATGTAATGCCAAGTAGGCATAGATGTCTTAAGCAAGAAATAGTTCTAGGCTCCAACCTTGAAGTTACATCAATTGTCTTAGAAATGATGAGCTAATAATGGCATTATTAAAAGATAACTCATTGTTGTGATTTGATTCAGAGTTGGCATCTGTCAAATTTATTGAATTGGCAATCTTGCATTGTAACCCATGAAGATTTGTAACTCTGCTTACTTTTGGTACTATTGGTTGCTTAGGAATAAGGACCTCTGAGCTTGTATTGATAGTGTCAAATGTGGCAAATAGCTCAAGCAAGTCATGTGTGGGGCTAGGGTTGATGTGGGTCCTGTGGTCTATGCTTTTGTTAAATATAATGTCACAGGAGGTAACAATTGTTCTGAATACTTGGTCAAAGAGATAGTATCCTCCTATGTTTACATACCCTACCAGCACACATTGAACTGATCTCAGCTCAAATTTGGACTTCACCAACTTCTTTGGTACCTTGGCAAACACAATGCATATCAAAAGCTGCGACACTATTGTGTCATACTGATGGTAAATAATTTTACATGTGTATTTGTATAGCTGCTGCTTTAGCCCAAGCTTCTTAGCAAAACTGCTGTCTGCCAACATACACCTGATGCCTTCTATAATTATTTGAATAGCTCTCTCAATGAAGCTATTTTGAGAGTAAGCATAGAGAACCACAGGCCTTAGTAAAATGCCCTGTTTCATACAATACTCCTCCTAGTGCTCATTTATCTATTTGTGGCCAGCATTTATATAGATAATCAGCAGTTTATTGCCTATCTGGCACTTCAATTCTATATGGAAGGTAGTGAAAGCAGAGAGTATGGTGAAGGCATCTTTTTAGATGAGAAAGTAGCCTGTAAGTTGAGAGGTACACCTATCAGCAAGGAACTGCTCCTCCCAGAGACTTAGTCCATGCTATGCCTCACAAGTCAATATACATGCAATTATTTAGTTTATTCTTGATCTTGCAGTTGCTATTATATAGCCTTGAGATATGTTTTTTTATATATACAGTCTTTACAAAGCCTTTTGATCCCTAAGTTTCCTTTTACAGACAGGCTGTCTACCAGGTATTTTTTAACCTAGGTTCAAAAAAAGTCTACTCTAACATGCCCAATGTAAGAGCAACCTCTAGAGACTATGGCTCAGTCACACAGCTAGCAGAGAGAGATCCAAAGTGTATTAGAATATATACTGACAATATCATGATAACTACTCACCTGGCAGAGAAAAATCCAAAGAGAACAGGTCTAGAGATTTCCTATGCCAGGTTGGATGCTTCTGGGGCCTCTGAAGCATGGAAAACAACTGTACAGTATAATAAAACCTTGAAAACTTGAAAATTGCCTAAATAAACAACTGTACAAACAAGGCAGGAAAACTCTGGACTTTGAAAGTCAGAAAAGCAAACTCTAGCTTATCTAAGCAGTATGAAAGCAGTGCTGAAGAGCCCACACTTGTCTGAATGGTAGCTAAAGAACCAGAGCACCTTAAGGGCTGAGAATAGTAACAGATAATGTTGAAAGAGTAGAAACAGTAAAATGAGAGAATGACAGAAGGAATAAAAGAATGAATGGAAGAAGAGTGAAAAGATAAAGAGTAAAAGAAGGAAGAAATAAGGAATCTCCTGACACTTAAAGCAGCAATGCCATCTATTCAGGTCTATTAGCTGAATAACAGGAGTTGCAATTATTGCTCAAAGGATATGAGTGTCCATTAACAAGTTCAACAAATATATCTTATTTGCACCCTGCTCAATCAAGATCTCTCTCCCTTTAGAGTTCTTGACCATGATCCTGCCTTATGCAAGTTTGACCAAGAAGCCTGCATGATCAAACTTTCTAATAGAAATAAGGTTGACAGCAAGGCTTGGTGTGTGAAGTGCATTTCAGAAGACCAACTTGGTTTTTCTTTTGTTAATTGTGACTTTGTTTTGACCATATTCTGACCAATAATCTGAAATATAGTATTCTTAATACTGCCCTTCCTTCTCCTGGAGTCACAAGTGTTTTGCACTTGTTAAATGCCTCACAGTCAACAAAGCAATGATTGCTTGCACCAGAATCTGCAAATGTCCAGACATCCAATATCTGTTTGGAAATAACAGCTAGCATATATGTAGTATGTGCTGTTCAGTCTGCTGAGGTATTTGCAAAATTTGCCCTTAGTATAGACTTGTTTAAGAGGGATGCTATGCTTGTTTATAGTTTCTGAAGTTTAGTGAAAACTGCCCTTACTTTTTGCCAGCTCATTAGTAACATTTATCAATTGTATATCCAACATGCTTACAATTTAGATTGGTGCAAACAAGCTTTAATTTTGATGTTGTTATTTGTAGTGTGATGACAAATAAAGTGCTTGGCTTCTGCATTTTTAAGCATCCCAGTATATTGACAGTTCTGAAATTAAATCAGCCAATATTTTTGTAGTGTATAGGCTAGCTATAACAGCATTTCAAGACTCAGGTAGCAATATTATAATTATAAACCTGAATGTAGTGTTGAGAATGTCCACTCATTTCTCTGTAGCATTTTTCTATTTGATGTGCATGTTTAATAAATAAGCTAAGAGATCCTCTTTATCTGCAAATCTTGTTCTGTATAGAGTGTTATCAGCTTCTATTGCTGCTAAGTCTAATATTACATTGTAAGCCTTGATCAGTGAGTCACAGGCTTGCACTGCAGAGTCATCTATTATTATACTGAGTCTGACCAGATTTTTGCAGTTGTAGATAATAAGCATGAGTGTTCATACATCATACACATCCCATTCATCTAGCAATGAGATGCCTAAGTTTTATAAAGTAGGTTTGTCTATTTTTTTTGACCAGGAGAACTCTTTTAACCTCTTCTTCATCCTTCTTAGTACTTTTGATATTAGTGGTGCTTGGCTTGAGAATACTGCTATTGAGATATCTTTGCTCCACATACATAGGCTGCTCATTCCATCAAAGTATAATTTCTCCAGAAAAACTAGCAGGCTATTAGATATAAAGTTGAACATTTCAATGTCTGTTTTGTATACAAGCTGTTTTTATGTTATGAGTACAAATTTCTGCACAAGTTTTTATCAACAAAATCAGGGCCTATAACCTATAGACAATTGTAAGATACAAGAATCTAGAAAATTGTATAAGTAGAGGTAATCTACATAAGCATTGACCAATATATTATTCAGAATTCATGATTTAGTCCAAGAAATAACTGAGAGGCATGTTTGTTGATAAGCATATTTATACTGCAAAATAAGGTTTGTCAATAAAGATTAACAACTAAAAAATGCTATATCATGGTGGCACAACATGATAAATAAATAATAAAAATAATCAAATATATAAATAAGATAAATAATTACTGCCAGCCTATCTGCTGGCCACAAATATTGACTAAAGTCATAAATCAACACAAAAGCTTGATAGTTCCCAGAAAGTAAGTCACTTAAACTAGAGTTTGTTAAAACTCTCCACATTCTAAAGTATCTTATATTTTAAAAAATAAACATCTTTTTAAATACATTAAATCATTGTCAAAAATCAGTGTAGATTAGAAATAAACTTTTTAAGACTTCAAGACAGCTCCAAAACTATCAGTAATACTTTTACTAAATACTACACTACTATGAAGCATGGAACAGGAAATAATTTTATGGTATAGATGTGATCTGTTGCCACAATGCCATAGTATTTTATATAATTTAATCAAAATTTTAAGTACTTTCAACTTTCCATGCCAATACTATCTTTCAAAAACTATAAAACATTGGAACACTTTTTTGAATTGCTCACTATACAAGCTATGAATATGGAGCCACATCACAGAAGGATGTGTCTGTTTCTATATAGAGGTCATGTTGATGTCAAGACCTCCTAAGCCTACAGAGACAATATTGAGAATTAAACAGTTTGAAGTCAAGTCTCCATATTTTGTTTGTTTACTTATCAATATATATCATGCTATTCAATTTTTGAATTCAAATTTACAGACACTAACATATTGGTTAACTCTCACAACTATTGGAAAACTCTTCTCTTCAAACTTATTCAAAAGCTTGACTCATCCAAATTTGATCTCAAGCTTCATACAAATAGTAGTTGGCATTTCTCTCTCTACCCTAGTATTATATATTTTTTGACCCTTCAATTTATAGATAGTCATTGACAAACTACTGTAGACCTTGGTATTGCTATGTGCTACAAGCTGACCAATTCCTATTGATTCAAAATGGCATTCCATATTTAGAAAATATACTATTATTAAGGAGATTAAAGACCACCTTTTTTTTTAAGCTTTCTTGACCTCCCACAACATCAATATGTTATTAGCTTTGAAACCTATTATTCATTAGAACTCTCTAATAACATCTGCATGTATCTTTATGCAGTGTCATGTTTCTGAGCACAGATCTGTTTAGGCAAATTTATTCTTACATGTGAGCAAAGATCAAATCTAACTTTATTTCTCAAGTAGTTCAATTTGCATAACCCCAGTTCTTTGAGAAGATTGCACTTGCTAAATACTAAGATGGGAGGTCAGAAAGATAAAGACATAACATTCATGAGACAGTCTCTATTATACCCTATTGCTGCTTTTAAAAACACAGACTGCTGAATTACTTCACCAATTACTTGCTCACAATATATGTCTCAAGAGATGGCACTTAAATTTATTTAACTGAGAAAAGGTTTCTTGCTTGCTTGAACACAGTTTTCCATGATCAGAATTTTCCTCTAATTTCTGGTTATTATTTACAGAACTATACATCTGCTTTTGTCTAGAGTTAATGGTCTTCTGATGCATTTCTGCAGTATTAATGTTCTCTTAAATTTTTGGGTTCTTTTTATTTGGAATTTTTGCACTTTAAAATGCAGAACTCAGATATATTCCTCAATTCTGCTTTTTAGGAGTTATTTTCATTACATTTCTCTGCTTTTTAATTTGTAGCTTCTTGTTATAGTGGCTTGTTTGGATTCTCACTTGATAATGCTACATACCCCCTAATTGGAGTAATGATTTTCACAATTGTGCTCAATGTCCATATTGCATACATGTATTTAGACTGGTTATTTGCATAAAGTTCCTCCTTCATTCCATTGACAATATCAGCAAATTTATGTTGCCATTGCTAGCATAATTGAAGCATGTCTTCTTCTGTAAGGCTCATAGCCTTACCTTTCCCCTTCCACATGTGTGGTATGCATAGATGAGCCTTTGGCTTGAATCACGCTTGTAAGGCATATATATGCTCCTCTGTGAAATCTTCAGAATTCCACCTTACAACTAGTTGCATCCTTGCTATTTTTATTATCTCCAATGACAATTGCACCCTCTTCACCTTCAGTGATACACCATCAAACATGATATCTGAGGGTTTAAAAATCTCATCCTCCCATGCAAGACAGTATACCTCCTCAATCTGGGTTGACTGCACCCTTCCCATAGTATGTGTCACTATTGATGCTACTAATTCATTTAATTCCTGTAAAATACATGGGTTGTATGCACATTGGACTTCTGGTTGTTGTACAGGTCAATCCCATAGCAATCACATGCTCCTCACAGTTCCCACTATACTATACACCTTGTCCTTAACAAGATCCTCTACCTTTACCCAAGACCTAGTTGGCTGGCACTCTAGCAATGGCATTGAGGTTTTGCAGAATTTCTTTGAGCTGTATAGTAGAAGAATTTGCACATTCCTGTTCAAACCCCTTACTATGAGTTCAACTCCTGCTGATAGTTGCAACTGAGTGTTGAATGTGTCTTGATGAACTGTGTCCTCAGGCACAGGACCTAAGATGGGGGGTGGCAAGAATGAGGATTTAGTTGTGAGTAGAAGATCTATGTCTCAGATGCTCATATTATTATTTTCCCTTAGAGAATCTCCATGGCACCAGTTTAGAATTGCTTTATTGCTGACAAGAGGTTTAGAAATTTTTGTGACAGTAGATATATTGAATTGGTCAGACTAGACCTGGTGATGGTGATGGTGATGTTGATCAATTGCCCAGGTCTATCCAGATGCTTATATAAGCAGTACAGTGTGGAACAATGTCAATGTGATTTTCTGCATCCTCTATTCAAGGTATGTGACATGTTTTCTTGTGCTGTCTGGGCAAGTTGATTGTGCCCTTGAAACACATCTATTATGATGGTGTTTTGGATGATAATACAGATAGTAGTAGTACTGGGAGTTTCTCCAAATAGATGACAGACAGCAAGAATCAGCAAGAATGATGCAAGAGAGAAATTGTATGAGTATTATTATTATTATTACCAAAACTGAGGTGACTATGTATGCAAAAAACTATACTTACTTGTGATAACCCTGCTTGTTTCTGGCATTCTGAGCAAGTCTTTGTTCTTCTGAAGTTTTGTATATTGGAGGCTGAGCCACGTATTTTCACAGATGAAGGGGGTTGGAGTAAAGATTAAGGCAAAATCATGAGCAAACTTGGGCACATATTTAGCTTTGTCTGACAAAGACTCAAAAACTCTATATAATTTAAAATTCTGTCAGAATAGTTATTAGGTATTAACAGATATATTTGATACTTTAAAAGAGCAATTTACACTGTCAGCATGTATGTTATCAATGGTAGAATTGTAGAATCATCATGCAAGATTGAGGCATGGATGAGTATCCAGGTCTCGTACATGCCAATCTCTTATGTGCCTTGCTGCACCACTCTGCAAGATTGGCTGGGACATTCAAGAGACCTATTCACATGTCCATTGCAATACTGCAGTTGGCTATGCCCAACAACAGGTGGTTCTCCAACAATGATCATGTATAACATGTGAACAGAAATGGGCAGGTCTGAGCTCAGCTCAATATTGGCATTGGTGTGCCAAATAGAGACCAATATCATGGTGAACATCCTATATCATAAAATTTTATGTTTTTCTAAACTATTATAGACAGTGGACATTACAATATGATGATGACAACATTGTGACTCTGCTAAACAGACATTATTCTATTGGATCAGTTGAACTACATGGTCACATGATTTGAGGTTTAAAAATGCATTTGCATGACATTACATCCTCAGTTGTTATCTGTCATTCAGACAATTCACTGAGGATGTAAGTGTCTGACTATACTATATAATGTTGGAAGCTGAACCTGTGGGATCTAACAAACACAGATACTCGTAAGTATCTAATCCTCAGTCTGTGTAATAACAACTCAGATTCTGTACCTAACAAACACAGATACTCGTAAGTATCTAATCTAAAGGTACGGTTAGTCTACTTTGATGTTGTCCATATAATAATTTAGGCTTACCCTCAGTCTGTGTAATAACGACTGAGGGTATTGTCCGTATCGTAGTGTGTATATATAAGTTCAGTCTGCTTTGTTCGTGTCAATGTGATAAGTGTGATATGGTGCGAGGGTCGTCTCTTTGTCGCGTGCTTACGGTGCCATTGTCATCGTGACCCTTGATCCTAACATATAATAGCCTTCTGCTAATTGTACATTATCCGACAGTCTTCAACTGTTTTGTAGGTTCTTAGAGCTGGTCCTACACTCTCTAGCAACAATTATGTATAATGCCAACCAGAGAAAGATGCAATAATACGGAGAGAGAAAAAGTGCCTGAGACAAATCAATCTTTGATGGATGTGTGCCATGATGGGGTGAGTGATGAGCCGAGGCAATCATAGTAGTCTGGGCATTGTCTACTACAACGTGAGCAGGTATTTGGACATTGCCGGAGAGCAGGTTACCAACCATGAGAAGGATTTTAGCTGCACGTGAGGCTACAAGGCTTTCATATATCAGATCGGTCTTGTAGTAGTTAGAAGCCATAATATATCATGCTTAGCTTCTAATCACAAGTGTGTGATATATCATCCTGCCAATATCTGGTGGAAAAGATTCTTCTGGGTTGTTGTCATGAGCATGGTTTGTGGTGCTTTTTCGAGGTAAGCCCCCCCCCGCGTCGACAGTTTGACAGTTTTCGACGCTTGCTTACAGTTTCAGGCATTTCAGGGCATCATTAGGGATTTTTCTCTTTCTTATCCACCTCGTGGTTGAGGCGGACGTATCAATACCAGGACAAGCTCTCTCCTGTGAGCTTTCCAACGCTCATGAGAACATGTATGAGATTAATATGAGCTCCTTCAGAGAATCTGTAAGTGATTAACTCGTTGATGAGCCACGCTGACATGCCTCAATGCTGTTATCTCTATATGCAGAATTTACGTATCGAAGTGTTACAAACCTGATAGCTCAGAAGATGCTGACGCTTCCAAGCACGTCGAACAAGGTAAGTACACGGGAAGCTGTCATGCATAGTGCATGAGGGAGGCGGCAAGCTATTGAAATAGTCTCAAGATATATCGTACTTTGTTATATGTTCACGTAACTCACCATCTGAGGGCGCTGTCGCCGGAAAAACGATTGAAAATTTCCTTCTTTTGACATGTGGTGTCCGTTATTGCGGATTTGAGGGCTAACCTGGGGACCTTCCGGACAAAGTTTATCGGGAACTTCACAGGTCCCTTTTTTGGGCGAGTTTCGGTGTTTTTCAAGGTAAGTCCTCCAGCATCTACAGTTTTTGACGCATGCCTACAGTTTTCGGCATTGTTGGTATATTGGAGACTTTTTTTCTTTCTTCCTATTTTTGTAATACATGAATGGTTGTATCTCGTAAAGCACGGCGGAAGATCTTTATGAAACTCGCTGTAACATTTGTGTCAATCAAGTTTTCTGATGAAATTTTAAGGTGCTATGATCTATGTCACACAAGAATGAAATCCTCCACCCGACTATATGCGACACAGCTTCTGGTCAAACAATGGCCGCTCGCACCCTCCTCACTCAGGAATTGACGATTCTAGCTAACGCCGCCGCATGTCATCTCAGAAAAAAGAAATGGCTATACCGACGTACGGTATCGTCGGTGTTCCACGCTCCTTACCTATTCGCTTTAGTAGAACGCAAGGCTCTTAGCTAATTTGTGACAACGAACAAGGAATCAATATCTTTGATGCTGTAGTCCTCAAGTAAATTCCAAGTTGTGAATGACAGACGTGATGCGTCGAAGCCTCTATCTAAAACATCTCATTCTCTGCCTTCTTTCGACTAGTTCTTGTCATATATAGTTCACCATTCCAGTGTCAATAATGAAAGCTCTCTTCTTGTGAGGTAAAGTGGCAGGAGTCATCGCCGCTGGCACCCTTCACGCTCAGGAATTGAAGTGTCGAGCTAACGCCGCCGCATTATCATCTCAGAAGAAATGGCTATGCGGACTTATGGCGCCGTTGGTGTTCTTCCATGCCCCTTACTCATTCGCTTCTAGTAGAAGACACAAGGTATAAATATCTTCGATGCAAAGTTTAGGCCGTAGTCCTCAGATCATTTTCAAGTCGCAAACAACGGACATGATACGCCCAAGTCTTCATCTCAAATATCTCATTCTCTACCTTCTTTCGACTAGCTCACGCATCATATATGGTTCCGCCATTCCGACTCACCAGAGGGAGGCCAACTCAACAACGAAAGTCCTGATCTTAGGAGGTGGAATGGCAGGAGTCATCGCCACTCGCACACTTCATGCTCAGGGGATTGATGATTTTGTACTGGTTGAAGCCCGGGACGAGCTTGGTGGCCGTCTGCAGAGCACAACCCTTGGCAAATATGTCGTCGAGCTTGGGGCAAATTGGATACAAGGGACGCAGAGAGGGAATGGATCAATCAATCCTATCTGGACATTGGCAAAGAAACATGGACTCAAGACCCAGGCCAGTCATTTCGATAATATAAGCATGTCTCGTTTTTTTCCTGGATATGTCTTAGGGTTAATTTCTTTGACCATAGCGACATTTGATGAAACAGGCCAAGTGGACTTTTTGGATGTATTCAATACAGCTGCCAATGATTTTGATGACTTCGTCAGTTATAGTGGTGCGTTAGCTTGTTTTCGTATTGCTCACGCTTTTACACTCACTTCTCTTTTCTCTTTAGGTCAGCGCTCAGCCGAGAACGCAGTAGATCTCACAGGCAGAGGCACATACGACTTCATCGGAGCGATACCTCGTGATGCTCATGAAAGGGCCGCTGAATATTTTAATGTAAGAGCGTTTTACAATGACACTATTGATTTTCGTCTGATTGACCTGTTGTAGTTTGATTGGGAGTATGCTCAGACTCCACTTCAGTCTTCTGGGATCGCTAC
This sequence comes from Termitomyces eurrhizus, assembly GCA_003316525.1. Lineage (NCBI taxonomy): Eukaryota > Fungi > Basidiomycota > Agaricomycetes > Agaricales > Lyophyllaceae > Termitomyces > Termitomyces eurrhizus. The sequence continues at coordinate 482 of QFEW01004601.1, read as the reverse complement.
CGCGCGAGTGAGTTACAAACGACGCAAATAGCGAACTTAGGATGAGCTTACATATTCTCACATCAGAACTACAATACGACTTTTGAACCAGCCGCAGGTGGATTCTCCGAAGACGAGTTATTCAGTATTGATCAACGTGGCTATAAGGCAATCGTTCAGCAGGAAGCAAATTCTTTCCTCAAACAAGGTCAACTTCGTCTGAATACCCTCGTCAAGTCCGTCGAATGGTCGGCCTCAGGCGTCAAGGCTGTCTTCGACGATGGGACCTCGATTTCTGCAGATTATGCCATCTGTACCTTCAGCCTTGGTGTGCTCAAAATGGGTGATGTCAAGTTTGAACCTGATTTTCCCGGTGATTTTACGCGCACTTGTTATGGTGAGAACTGATCTAACTAATTGTCTAGATTACAAAAAAGAAGCTTTGGCAAGTATGACAATGGCAACGTACACGACTATATTTCTCCAGTTCCCGCAGAAGTTCT
>QFEW01004600.1:0-10271 GCA_003316525.1 Termitomyces eurrhizus | reverse complement strand
GCGAGCGTGGACGATACCCTGTGTGGCAAAGCCTTGATATGGAGGGCTTCTTACCTGGATGTGGAATTATATTTGCAACAGTCACGGTGAGAGGTGTCCTTGAAATTTTCACAATGGGTCTTAAATCTGTGAGTACCAGGGCGACTATTCGGAGAGAGTTGAAGCCTTATCCGATGAAGAGATCAAGACAGAGAGCATTAGTATTCTCCGAACTATGTTTCCTAATGTTACGATACCTGAACCTATGGCTTTCAAGTTCCATCGATGGTTCAATGACCCATTGTACCGTGGCTCATACTCGAACTGGCCTCCCAGTTTTGTGGATAAACACCATGAAAATATGAGGGCAAACCTAGGAAGACTTTACTTTGCTGGAGAAGCGACCAGTCGAGACTATTATGGTCCGTAACTCATCTTGAAATGAAACGCGGCTTAATAACCTTACTCTCAGGATTTCTGCATGGAGCCTATTTTGAAGGCCAAGATATGGCTAATATGGTGGCAAAGTGCATCAGAGGTGAAAGCTGTGTGTCGCTTCCAATTAATGAAATAATCAAGAATAGTTAGTGTCATCCATGATAATTCATAAAGCTCTGGACAGTTGTGTGTTACTACTAAAGTTGAAAGATGAAAAATTATAGTAAATACAATGAGGTCTCGTTTTTTCGAATAACGAAGATAGGTAATAGCACTTTCCTTGACATTATGATAGGCTCCAAATAGTAAATGTTTGGGTTTTCCCTTGGGTTATCATTTCGCGTCTTTCCGCCAATACAATTTTTGTGGGCTTGACATATTCGATTCTTTTGGTGAATTTTGTCCAGGGCCTGGCTTTTGACAGAGTAGAAGTTTGATTTTGGTTCCTTGATTCACGAGAACAAGGATTATTGTTGAAGTACGACATGTTGGACAACTGTCTCCATCAAACATGTGTTGATGGGCCGTTCCATGGGACGGCATGTCGAGAGCCTCCTTTCTTTGTATATACTTTTATCATGTTATATAATCTATAAATATATCCTCCAAATTGTATTCCATCGTACTCACATATCACTCCATTTAATCCCAAAGTCAATACATGAAATGATGGTCTGAATAGTAAACTCTTCCTTGCACTGAGTAGCTGTGAATGCCACTTCTCAGATGAATGTCTAATTTCAAGGATCCAGACATATTTACATTAACTGAAGATATATTACTAGCTGACTGTTTGTTTGACAAATTGGGCATTGCGATGCAACAGTAATAGAATTGTCATTTGATAAGTAGGACAAATAATTTACTGCTGGAATATTAGGTAAACCATGGGATTCCCTTGAATGAATGCAATTTTGATAGTATTGGTACTTTGAAACAGGCATTTATACAACCAACTGAGGAATTGGGACTAATTGTGCTCATGGAGCTAGATGCTCATAGTATGGATTCCACAAACTGAAATGAGCATGGCAGCATGAACATTGGATAATTGTAATTGACAGAGAATTGATCATGTGGTCACAGAATTGCATCCAAGTGTATCATTTAAAAATACAGACAGTACCAATAAGAGATCAAATCACATGTTCATAATTTTTGCATTTACTACTGGCATATAATGTTTCAATTGGCACTGTCAATCCTGATCCAGAAGGAATGGGATGCATCCAAGCATTTGAGGTCCAGCAATGACCAGATGGATTAGCCATTGCCAAAATCATGTGGTGTCAGAAAACTCTGGATCTGTGACAATTGACTGGTACAATCACACTATAAAGAAAGTCCTGGAGTTGAAAACATGGAGAATTTGGATGATCCAAAGAAAGAATGAGTCATTCTGGGTGACTTAGTTTGACCCAGACAATCTTAAAAAAGGATGCCCATAGCCTGTGAGCCAGAATCTAAGTGGACACTAGTAACAATTAATAATAATTGTCAGTGTCTACCATGAAGGAAGAACAACTTTTATTACACCTAGTAACAATCAATGGTACTAGTATTAAACAATGTAAGTATTGTTATGTTGGACACTGAGAGTTGGAGCCACTTATATTGGACAGTGCAATGGCCACCACAGACAATGGCACCATAATATCACAGTAATATCACAGTTGCTTTGTTCCTGATGGACAAAGCTCCCTTTCATATGGATTCATAGTATATAAAGGACCAGTAGTAGAATGAACCCTCAGTCACTTCTATTGAACTGAAGGTGAGTGCACCAAAAACTTACTTACACATATGCTAACTAGTATAGTTGACTATCTTATAATGCATAAAGTTGAGACCACCCTATAAGCTATATATGAGATTCATGCAAGACAATAATATGTGACAAGCTTAAATTAACACTGTTTCAATGTTTCAACATCTACATACATCTTGTACATAATATCTAAACAGCTTTGAAAAAACTATCTAATCTGCTCTGAGTCTCAGCATAGATTTGTTTGCATCTTAATTGAGCCTAAAATCTGTGCAATTGCTGAGGAAGCTCCAGAGGAAAGTCAGCATTGGCATATTTCAAAGATTGCTACTCAAGCTTCTCAGTAAATGTGATAAGTTCTGCTAGTGTGCGATCACCATCAGAATCTGCTTGTTCTTTATCATTAGATTTCTCAATCTCTAAGACCTCTCCTCTCTGCTCTGCAATCTCACATTGAACAGTAGCAACAATCTTAGCATCACCTCTTTCAAACCCATAAACCAAATCTGGATTTTCCCTTTCCTCTATGGGATCTAAGAGATCTTCAAGAGTTAGTGCTTTTCCAAAGATCTGTCTCATTAACTTGTTGACAAAAGTCATCAGCTTAGCTTCTATTGCATCCAGCTGTGGGTTGTGAGCATGACATGGAGGAAGCCTAATGGTGAGTTTAAGAAGACAGCCAATTGAAGCAAGCTGATCAACAGCTTTCAGGGCCTTCAAAATATCACTTTCAGCTTCCATGACTGCTTTTAAAGCAGAGGTTTTTCACAAGGCTTATGGCATGGAGGAGATTTTGGCATTCTAAATGAATGTACACAATTCTAATGTTCAAATTCCTTAAAAATTGTAAGTGATTGCCCTGACCCAACCTTAATCACTAAGGTAGGGCCCATGGACAACGCAGTCATGTCACGTGATCAAAAGTGACAGAGCGTTACATTGGCCAAATTTTGGCGGGGAAAAGTCAGTCGCAGACGGATACCACCTTCAAATGGAAATAATATACAAATTTAGTTCCGCAGAATTGTTAAAATAGAATATATGGAGAGATCTGCGCGAACAAATTACTGAAATATGAGTACAATCTTTTGGCATCTAAGAAAATAGTGTGAAATACACAACCAAACATCCAAGTACCAGCAATGCCTCTCCGCAACTATCAGAACCTCAAAAACCTTGGACACTATGCTATATGGAACACATGAAGGACAGTGGAGAGAAAAAAGGCAAAGATGGCAGGAGGAGGTGATAGAGAGGACAAGGAAAACCTAGTAAGTTTATTTGACATTGGCTTATTGCCCCACTGCCTTACATTGTTTTCTTGTAAAGAGAACAGGTCAATTGAAAATGCCACCAGCGCCTATAGAATGTGACACATGCTATAATGACGCGTTGACATTGTGTCCTTCATCAATAGAAGCCCAACAGCTGCCACCAGTGCTTATGGAACACGACACATGCCATAATGACGTGTTGACATCGTGTCCTCCATCAATAGAAGCCCAACAGCTGCCACCAGTGCCTATGGAACGCAACACATGCCATAATGATGCGTTGACATCGTGTCCTCCATCAATAGAAGCCCAACAGCCACCACCAGTGCCTATGGAACGTGACACATGCCATAATGACGTGTTGACATCGTGTCTTCTATCAATAGAAGCCCACGTTCTCAGTCCACAGCAGAGCTCAGAAGCAGAGAGAGAGGTCGAAGAGACAAATAATTTGAAAGAGATGCGGCCAGGAGTGTCTTGGGAAGAGAGAAAGCCACCATATCCCTCAGATGCCATGGAAGCACTAGAACACATCGAGGAAATGCTAAAGCCACATGCGGCAACCGAGAAAAATCTGAAGCAGCGTGGGTACAAAAAAAGCAAGATCAAGACAGCATGGGAGCGGGAGTGGCTTGAGGAGATACGAGTTCTGCTGCATTTGTACACAGACGAGGCATCGGAGTGGAAGGATCAATGGACAAAGGCATCAGAGCAAACAGCCTATGTATTCAGAAAGTCAGTCGGCCACACAGCCACGCTACGCCAACGCAGTCACAAATTCATCAATGAGGGAAAGGTTCCATCAAATCAATCTGGAAACTCACCTTCCCATCAAACAAAGCTTGAGAGTGATGAAGATTTTGCATCGGATCTCAAACTGTTCCTACAGTCTCAGGGCAAATATGTCCGTTCATGCAATATTGTCAATTTCATGAGCCGCCCTGAAGTTCAGCAGAAATATGGATTGGATTCCACGATTGGAATCACGACAGCAAAGCAATAGATGAAGGAGCTAGGGTATAGATGGGTGAAGAACCATAAGGGGCAATATGTCGATGGACATGAATGTGAGGACGTCACTTCATATTGGAAGGACACGTTCCTCCCAAAATGGTTCACATTTGAAAACAAGATGATGTCATGGGAGGGGAAAGATTTGAAGGAGGTGGAGCCAGTACTCGAGGAGGGAGAATGCCGTGTTATTACCTGGTTTCATGATGAATCAGTATTTTATGCGCATGATCAACGTACTGCGCAGTGGGTGCAGAAAGAACAATCACCAACCCCATATGCAAAAGGGGAAGGTGTCTCGTTGATGGTGGCGGATTTTGTCTCAGCGGATTTTAGTTGGCTGAAGTCAAAGGATGGAAATCAAAGTGCAAGGGTAGTCTTTTGGCCAGGGAAGAACCGAGATGGATGGTTTGATCATACGGACATCCTTGCTCAAGCTGTCCTCGCAATGGACATTCTTGATGCCGATTACCCTGAGTATCAGCACGTTTTCGTATATGATAACGCGCCGTCACACCTGAAACGGGCTGATGATGCCCTGTCTGCCTGAAAAATGCCTAAATATACCCCTCGCTATCCAAACAACTGGGGAGTAAACCGTACCCTACGCAATGGAGCTGGCAAGATTGTACATGGAGTAGACGGAAAACCGGTCAAGATCAAAGTACCAATGGCAGATGGCACCTATAGGAATGGCACACCCCAGCCATTGTATTGGTATCCTCCATGGCATGGAGCGGCAGATCCTCTGTTTAAGGGAATGTCAATCATCCTCATGGAGCGCGGATATGGCAATATGAAGAAGGTTCTTGCCCAATGCCCCAATTTTGATTGCGATCCGGATGCCACCAGATGCTGCTGCCGACGGATTCTGTATAACGAGCCTGATTTTACTCACATACGATCCCTTCTCGAAGAACTTCTGATCAGCCGGGGTTTTCAACTCCTGATCTTGCCAAAATTTCACTGTGAACTCAACCCAATTGAGCAATGTTGGGGCCGAGCCAAGCAGCATTACTGTCTCCTTCCAGAGTCCTCAAAAGAAGATGTTCTTGAGCATAATATGTTGGAATCATTGGATAAAATTTCAATCGAAGAAATTCGGCGGTATGATTTCACACTTTCTCAGATGAAAATTGCTAATCTCTTGCTTATTTCAGCTATGCTCGCCGTGCTCGCAGGTTTATTGATGCATACCACAAAGATCTCGATGGAAAGCAAGCTGCGTGGGCTCAAAAAAAGTACTGTGGCCATTGTACTATTCCCAATGATATTTTGGCTCAGTTTGACGCTCCTACTGCCTAATCCCATTTAATTCTCTATTATCACGTGTATATATATCCTTATATACCCTATATACTCTTATACGACCTTTTTCCTTACCTCTGGCTTCAAACGTGTAAAGCTCGTCGACTCGACTCATTTACAACGTGTTTGCGACCCTGGTCACAGGCAAGTCACTTCATGTGACATGACCGCATTGTCCATGGGCCCTACCTTACCTGAATATTGTCATGATATGATCATCATAGTATGATTCATGGTCACGTGACAATAGACACAGCTAGTAGATAATGTTTTAAGGGTGCCCTGTAGCTGCATAGCCTGCTACTTTTGAGAGGAGGGGAGGACTTGCTTGGCAGTGAATTTCATTAGACCATGAAATTGAATTATATATTTAATTATTCATAAATAGGGTGAATGAAACAACAGATCCAAAGCAAAACCAAGAAAAAGGAACGATGAAGAGGAAATGACATGATTGTGAAACCAATCGATCAAAACCAATAGAAACAGAAATAGCCACAACAGAAACCAAGAGTGTAACGAGAGTATAAAAGGGCTGAAAACTGACAGGCCGGCATGGAGAACACAAGTGTTAAACCAATTGATCAAAACCGGTTGATAAGACAGACTTATGGGGAGGGTGAGAAGAAGAACCTAGAGAGTGGGAAAGGTGCAAAAGAGGTGAAAATAAGAAAAACAAGGTTGAGAAAAAATAACGGGCCAGGATAAAAAACAACATGTGATGAATAGTCAGACCTGAAAATTTTGTCAATATCATTTGCACACCATAGACCCACTACTAAATGTTGGAACGATTGTAGTCGACCTATTCTGAACAAACCGGATCAAAGATCCCGTACATACCCTCGTTATATGTGTGTCTTTCCTTTTTGGTATATTCTCTTATTTTTCTATCCTTGACCCTGCATTCCCCCTATCTTATTATCTGTTATCACCCGCACCATATATATTCGCATAGTTACGTACTACCTACCTCAGACGTGTCCGAAAACACTCTGAGGTGAGGCTCAACTCGTATACAGCAATTACTCGTTACTTACTTTACCTAGTTTCTGTTCTTATTATTAGGTAAATAAACTCTCAGACGTGTCCGAAAACACTCTGAGTTTCTGTTCTTATTATTAGATCTCGTGTGCTACTCTATCACTAAAGTAGTGGGAATAAATACTTTTTTAGTCCTATTCACTTCATTATTCAGCTTTCTACATGTTGCATTGCAAGCCACAGTCAAAGCCTGACAAATATAGCTCCACCATAATACATATCCTGGCTCACAAGGCTATGTGATATGCATTATGCATAAATTAACCTTATATAGTGTGTCCCAGCATGGCTCTGGCATAAATCCCATGCAATATTAGATTTATGCAGCATGAAGTCATGCATTACGAGATAGTCTACTGTATCACAGATCAATACTGATATTGTTCTTAGGTACAGTTATATATAGTCACTTCTATCAGACTGAGGATCAATGCTGATAATGTTCTTAGTCTATTAAACATCTGGTCTGGACTTCTAACAACTTACACCGACAGTGTCTACCACGAAGGAAGAACAACTGAAGATGTAAAGAGGCGACAACCCGAATGTATGCTACAAGGCACGTGACACAGACGAAACTGACAAACACCCTATTCGGTCAACAGAGGCCCATCAAGCGCGCTTCTCTTTGGCAAGTAATTTCTATTTTTTCCATGCGAATTGATATTTCAGGCAAGGTTATCCCTCGATTGTCAGACAAATTTTTTTTCTCATGGCCGGTCATGCACCAGTCATGTGTCAAGTGGCTTCTTTTCGAACACGTGATATTAATACTTGTTTTTGACCACCACATCAGAGACTGCTTCCTTTATTCACGCATCAAGATGGTGTGGTGGCATTATAACAAGTCACAAGGCATTCGGCTTACTCCCTAACAGCAATTAGATGTATGTGCTTCACAACAGAACAATAAGTCCCTTACATTATGCGATTCTTCTGAGTATGATGACACCCTGGATTCTGTGCTGCGAACTCCTTTGTTTCCACATGATACCGGATTTGACCAATTATCCTGCCGAAGGCTTGTCTGGTGGGATTCGAACCGTATCCGATCGTGGCTCTTGGAAAAGGGCTATACTTTGTATCGCCGATTTCCTTCTGAGAGAGATTATGAACGTAGGATGTATCCAGTACACACCGAACATAGCGAGCATTTCTTTCCCTTTGCAAGTCATGAAGGACAGGAACTGGGGAGTGACTCAGGAGTGATGGTCCTTTCTGGAAACACTAGTTTTATGGTGTGTAAGGCACTTTCAAAGAGAATTTTGAGATGCTCAGGCTCTCTCAGGGTACCATTGCTTTCGCTCAGAATACCCAAGGACAGCACGTAGCTGTAAAAGCTGTCCTAGACGGGAGCGAAGAGTTTCGCATTCTCAAATACCTTCATGATCAGGGAGTGCCTCGTTCAATGGATGATTTTCACAATGTCATACCTGTTCTGGACGTTCTTGCTTGCGAAGGCCATTGGCTGGCTGTTATGCCCAGGTGTGCATCAATTACTGCAAAAACGCTCACCTCGACTGACAGCTATGTAACTAGATGGGGTGTTTTCCCTCTCTTACCCAGATGTCGCTATTTACATGAAGTATTCTATTTTATACATTGTCTTTTGAAGGTTCCTTGTTTCTCCGTCCTAGTCCCATTAACTCTAACACCTTTGCCAGGGATTGACCTATCTTCACAAGCATCGCATCGCTCATGGAGTGCGTCGTTTGACATTAAGAACCTGACCTTCCTGAAAACTTTGCCATCGCAGGACATAAAGACAGGCAATATACTCGTTAGCCATGTCTACACTGATGATCGGGACGGCAGAGACTCCTGCCGTCAGTCTTTACGTTCTCAAGGAAAATTGACTTATGCTTTATTTGACTTTGATGGTTCTACAATGTTTCCGCCTTCTATGTCCCTCGATGATTGCCGTCTTCCAAGCCACATCTCCTTCAACACGCTGTATGAACAGGTCCCAGGGGATACGTTACAGGGAGAGTTTGATTTCAATCCTTTCCCCTTTGACGTCGGAATGCTAGGTGTTATGTTTTGCCAAGAATTTCAGGTGAATCAGTCTGTTTACTGTCGGCCTCCTGCTATTGATGCAAATTCCATTATTATTATTCTCGCAGCATATGACGTGCACTGTTCCAATGTTAGCGCCCCTGTTGGACCGCATGACGACTCGCGACATTGCACAGCGGTTTAAGGCTTCAGAAGCCTTGCAATTTTTTGAGGGACAGGTCATTCCCCTGACACCCGAGCACGTATTATCTTCGCCAGCACCAGTGGACCTTGAATATGTGGCATATGACTACTACGATCGCTGGAAGTATCTTCACCCAGATTTTGTCGCCAAATGGGGAGCCTACCGTGAGCCTCCTGTTCCGTACCACATTCGTTTTCTTCGCGAGATCTGTTTATATCCGTGGGTGTTTGATATTGTTAGTTCCGTACGCCGCTTTGCTCGGTTTCTTTGCCTCGGCGGACGATTCCTACATCGCAGACCCCTTAACTTTTTCTCGCTTCGGTATCTTTTTGTACCTGCAAGATAAATTACAGCTACTCTGATATACGTTCAAGGATCGCTTCAAAGTACTCGACAATACCTCTGGCAGTAGATTTTTCAAGACAATATAATACTAAAATGGGAACTGCTACAACTCGACCATATAGCTATCGGTGTTCTGGGCAACGCGGTCGCGCAACAATAACCTGAGACGTCTGGCCCAGATGGCAAACGCATCATTTTTTCACATCACGTATCAGAAAAATCTGCTGGGTAGTGTTCATTCTAGATCTGTCTAGATCTGGAGAGGAGACTTTTTCCTTTCTTCTCTTACAGCTACTAGACGTACGGACTCCGATTTGCACATAACAGAGCGAAATCCTGTTCTGTTCCCACGTGAAAGTAAACATCCGAATGCGCAGACTTACACACAACATAAGATCACGCCAGTCCAGGGTTTTGAGAATTTCCGTTGGTAGCGCGGCGAGCCTATATCGCATTTAAACAAGGAGATGTACTTTATTCCTCCATGGTCATACGTCTGTCCATGACGAAGGGATCCATTTGTGGAACCTTGCCAATTGAGAAGATGCGTGCAGACTGCCCCGCATAGAAACCTTTGAGCAGGATTCTACGAAAGGCTGAATCTTCAGACAGTGTGAATGGGACTGAGGCTAGAGTCTTACCGTCGCGGGATTAACAGGATTTGTCTGCCATGCAAGTTGGATGGTGAGATCGTCGTTTGTTCCAGGATAAATTATTATTGAATTGTATTCATACATATGTACTTAGATGCCGGGAGCTTGTCTTAAAGGAGATCCGGTAACCCAAATAAATGAAACTCAGTCAATTCTGATTGCCACTGTATGTACTTGCTTACAACTGACTCATATTGAGATAAGATAAGATCTGAATACAAGCGATCGTTAATCTTTTTTTTTTATTTTCT
>QFEW01004595.1:0-21411 GCA_003316525.1 Termitomyces eurrhizus | reverse complement strand
CCAGAGATTACTTGAGAAGTTTGAGATGGAGGAACTTGTCACATGCTAGGGCAAGGTCATCCAACCTAAACTTCTTGAGTAATCTCTGAAGTTTTGAACAGATTAAATAAATGGCATTAAGGATGTTAGCAGCCTCTTGCTATAATTTGCACCAGGGGGAGTCAAACCTGCCTCTTGCACATGATATGAAATATCTATTTATCAGTATTCCATTGGACCACAGGTGCTTACTATACAAGTCAGTGCAGTGTACATGTAGGGCAAAAATACATGGAATATCAATTGACAAACAAAAATCTCTGCACCTGTTTATTATATGCACTGCATGGGAATTAAACCCACTGGCTGGTACAATATAGATTAACAGTTGTTAGATATTCTACTGAACCACTAAGAATTATTGCAACTTTGTATAGTATACACATAAACTGGTTAAAAGACACCATCTCAGTAAATTCATTTGATCTGTTCATCTGCTCATGGATAAGACACAGGTCCACCAGACTTGTTTCTCCTCTTTTAACCTCAGCACTGTCCCTACTAAAATATTTGTCATTTTTACACAGAAAGAGAATGTCAGCTACTGTCTGCTGATATCAGCTGGCATGTCAGCAGATAGCAGATACTCACGCACCCCCTTCTACTGATGACACCAGCTGTGGTTGGGTGTGCTGGACATATACATAATACAATACTGTCTTCAGTGCCTAGCATATGTAGTTGTGAGGAGTGCTGATGGGGTCCTGGTATGCTCAAGCAAATGTAACAGAATGATGCGCTAGATGATAGTGTCTTGGATGCTACCTAGCAAATGGTAAGTGCCGTAGCTTAAGCAAAAATGAAGAGAAAAAGATGAGTAGCACAGTGCAATGTGCCTGTAGATGGCACTGTAAATGACAAAGATGAGATGACAAAGCTAGTACCTAACTTAGTGACAAAGTTAGGCAGAGCTAGTGCAATTTGAATGCTAAGTGTAACTGGATGCTCAAGAGGTTACAATTTGTTGTTATGTACATGTGAAGTAGCTATCTTATATACTATGCACTACTGTGTTTTCCAAGATAAGTCCATCTGCGGTGCTACCTCTTAGCACCTCTCCTCATGGTTTCCTCTAACGGTAACCTGTCAACAGCAACCCATAGCATATGGATGACAGCAACCAATGGCATTATGACCCACGGCAACCAACAGCGACTGTAAATTGTCTTAGAATAATATGGGTCTGCTCACTCTTAATATAATTCCAATTGGCTAGACTGCTCTGGGATATGGTTGGAAAATCCTTGACAGATGCCATAAGGGCTAATGTTGGTGCTACTCATTGTATCAATTCCTGACAGGTCCAGATGTTGGGTTGAAGTATATCCTGTGCTGCCATCATTGATTCCTTTAGACTTCTGATTGAGGTGCCTTGTCAAATGGCAGTGCTTACTGCTGACCTCTTCTGGAAGTGATCAGAGTTTAGTCAGAGTCTACCTCCCATTGTTGTGTTAGTGCTATATGTTCTGAGCCTTCTCAGTCCTTGAAATAGATGAATAGAGTGTGCTAAAGGACTTGTAACTGGTGATTAGGGTAAATGAATAAGTCCTGCAATAGAGCAACAAAGCTAGGGCTGCTCTGTACCCAAACTGGTTGCTAAAGTCTCCAGTATGTCAAGTGTCAGTCGACCTATAATGTCCCTTGATGTGCTCAGTCCAAGTAGAAGTCTATCACTGCCCTTCCTTTTCTTTCTCCCCAGTGCCATCCTCTCCACTTTCCACACTACCTCACATGCCACCCCTGTCCACCACATGCACCTGGCTTCCCTTCTCTCCCCTGAACTGACATCTGACATCTGCTATATCTGCTGGCATATCAGCAGACATCCATGCTCCTTCTCTTCCCTCTTTTCCCTCTTTCTCCCCATCCCCATTTCTCTTCCACCACCTTCCATGCTCTCTAAGATGCCACTCCATGTGGCAGATGCCCATGCACCCCCTTTTCTTCTCTTCTGCCCTGATGCTGGACAATGCTGAATAATGCCGGAAATTGCCAATGGATTCCTGTGGATATCAACGGATACCAGCAGATATCTGGTGGATGTCAATGGATGTACAATGAATAACAATGGATGCCAATAGATGCCAGCAGGTCCCAACAGATGCCAGCTGATGGCAGATAATGCCAATGCCTTTTTCAAGCCACAAAAACTTTTTTGAGGGGTATGCCACCCTCCTTCCACCTCAAAATATTCATATGGAGACCTGTGGAGATGTAGGTGGGCAGCAGTTCATTGTGTTATCTGACCTTTGATTCTATCTGTTAGTAATGGACCTGTGGTGCAACAGTTAAATTGTCAGTGTGTTCCATTGCTGAAGGCTTCCCCAAGGCTGGGAGTTTGATTCCCTCCTACAGACATACAGCAGGGATGAAGAGTTACCTTTTTCTTTGGTCCAACCAGCCCCTGTGGATCTGTGTAGGCCTTTGCAGATGTCTACTAGTGCCCTGCACAGGCCTGCATGGGCCCACATAGATTTGAGTTGGTTGACATAGGTCTGTGTGGATGTCTGCTGGTGGCTTGCATAGGCCTATGTAGATTTGCAGGGCCTTTTTGTAGATATATGCTGATGTTGGGGGTGGGAAAAGAAGGGAAGAGGAGGTGCACAGCCTTGAGTGAACCTCAAGGAGGGTTTATTCATGCCATGACATCTGCCAATGGAGGAGGTTTTCACTCATGAGCTGATGCCTGCTGGTGGCCACTGACACACATTGATGTCTGCTAATGTCCGCTGGCATCTGCCAGGCCTGCATGCACATGTGTGTACCCACCTTTTATTGATCCATTAGACCATGTCATACAGCACATTGTGACACATCCACAGTGCTGATTTCTACAGCACTGTGAAGACTGCTCTGCTATAGTGTAGCAGACTCTGCTGGACATGTATGGTACAGCAAAAAGTAATCCTGTACAACGTATAACACGTACTGTTGTGATGTCTCTATGTGAGAAATAAACAAAGAAGGCTAAGAATCATCTTTTGTCTCCTCTTCTGCAGAAATAAGCAATGGAGGCAAAGAATTGTCTTCCTTCTCCTCTTCTGCAAGAATAAACAGAGGAGGCAAAGAATTGTCATTTGTCTCCTCTGCTGCAGGAATAAACAATGGAGGCAACAATTCATCCTTCATGTCCTCAAAAATAAACAAAGAAGGGATGTCTTCAGTTCCACTCAAAACCTCCAAGTCTGGATTATGAATAGATGGATTGGGAATATTCATCTGATCATTGTCAGATGCCCCCAGCTCCATGAATGTCCAGCGGATATGAGTAGAAGGAAGTTGGGATGCTCCTTGAATCTGTAAGGGTGACCTCTAGAGGCTGTGGCTCAGTCACACAGCTGGCAGAGGGAGATCCAAAGTGTATTAGAATATATACTGACAATATCAAGGTAGCTACTCACCTGGCAGAGGGAGATCCAAAGAGAACAAGTCTAGGGATTCCCTATGCCAGGTTGGACGCTTCTTGGGCCTCTGAAGCATGGGAAACAACTGTACAGTACAACAAAACCTTAAAAACTCGAAAATTGCCTACACAAATACTTGTACAAATGAGGGGCAAACTCTGGCAAACTCTGGCTTATATAAGCAGTCTGGAAGCGGTGCTGAGTGGGCCCACACTTGTCTGAATGGTGGCTAAAGAACCAGAGCATCTCAAGGGCTGAGAGTAGTACCAACAGATAGTGTTGAAAGAATAGAAACAGTGAAATGAAATAATGTCAGAAGAAATAAGAGAATGAATGGAAGGAGAGTGAAGAGATAAGGAGTGAGAAAAGGAAGAAATGAGGAGTCCCCTGACAGAATCACAATGTGAGAGTGTTCCATTGTGGAGCCATACACCAGTCCAGGTTTACTTTTACTGTAGAGATGGTGGAATGAATGTTGTGGGTTTGAGGGTTTGATATTTGTCAAGGATGGCCATTGGGGAGAGTTGATATTGGGAAGAGTAGTGTAGTACTTGGTTGCAAGTAATACTGATAGTTCTGGGGCTTTCTTGAAGTCTTAGAAAGTTGCCTCTAATACACACTGGTGCTTGATGATAAAGTTAATGTATTGAAGTCTTGAGTGCTTCCTAGAATCTCAAGTATCCTGAGATGCAGAGGGTTCTCAACAAACTCTAGCCTAAATGATTCATTCTCTAGGAACCACTGAGCCTTTGCCTATCAATTGCCTGTCTATTCTCTACTATACTTGGGCTATTTATACTGTTTTTCTAGTGCACAGACTACTATCTACACATGACTCTTTGTTGTAAACTCCCCAGCCTCAATAATATATTTGATAGTCCAATTTCCCTTTTGGGAGGCCTTTTTTGGTGCCATGATTCAGTTTCTTATTCTACTATTTATCCAGATGTTTTTGATTGCCACTTCTCCATTTGCTTCTGCTCTATTTAGCACAATCCCATTCATAGATCCTTCTTTCTCCTTTTAGCACTTCCCTGCATTCCATGCTTCTTTTGACATCCCTCCATGCTTCTTTCCCTTTCCCTTTCAGTTATGTCAAATTGGGCATTGTCAGATCTGATTTTAATCTAGATCATTACAATTTGATCCCATTTTGTCTCCTCTACCAGCTTCCATGCTTCTTCTCTCTATAACAGTGGTTGGACTATTTTTGAGCTGATAGTTTGAACTAGTCTCTGTCTGTTGTTCTGTATTTTTCTGTGTATTTATTGGGATACTTTGGAGATATATTTTTATTGAGACTGCTACCAAGAGGCTTACAATTTTCAGCCTATAATTAAATGTTTATTTTGACTTCTGGTGCATGGTATGTTCCTGACTGCTGGTACAGCATTGTATCAGTGGTAGGATGGGCCATGGAGAGGCAGTCTTGAGGATCAGGTTGCTCACCATCAATACTGTTGGTATAGGATTTGATGCCTGTCAATTGACCCATCTGAGCAGGATCCATGGACCTGGCAACAGAACTGACAATGGAAGGAGCAATGGACTTGCTGCTAGCAAATAGGCAGATTATATTATTGGCCATTAAGACATGTTCTATTTTATCCAGTAACTGCCACTTGTCTAGAGCTAGAAGCATCCACTAGTGGCCAATGGCAGATCTACTACCTCTAAATACGCAGAGCAAATTGTCTGATGATGGGACAGACACCATTCCATCTGCTGATGGCAATGTCATGGGCAGCCAGCAGTTGCATGCCAAGAAGCTTTTATAAGAAGGCAATGCTGCAGTGTTTCATTGCTTAGAATCTGAACATCCTCTCAGCCAATGTAGTTCTACCAATCACAGCCATACAGGTTTCTGATTAGACCTTGACGGCCATCAACAAACTTCAGGATCTCTGTGAGCAAGATTTGTTGATTTTATAGAGGGAAAAATTGGCTCAAGCTTTTGACAATGTCTGAGACATTGCAGACCATATTATTCAGTAATGCAGCCCCCAAATATGACAATACAAAATTCTATAGCACACATTCAGATCTTAATATATTTACATATTTTGAAGTTATTTTACCAACTCCTTGTTTAGATGCTGGATGATCCATGCCTCTTCTACTTCAACACTTGGCACCAGATTGCTCAATATGAAAAGTGCTGCAATGAGGCATGACTCAATGTAGTTGACAACCTTTTGCAAATTTTCTAGTACAGTAGCTTGGAAGAGGACATTGTGTAGTACAAAAGTAGATGTCATTGCACTCTTGCTTGTAGAAGCAGATACTGCTATGTATCAGATTTTTCTGCTTTATAAGCAAAAGTGATTTTCAACAATTCCATTGCATATAACAATGTCACAAATCTGTTCCAATCATCTACTGATAGCAGCAAGCTATACATCCATCAAATAATTTTCTGCATCTGTTAGTTCAATCCATCTCTGCATCTGTCAGTTCAATACATCTCTGCATCTATTATGTCAATCTATCTCTGCATCTACCATTTTCACAGCAGATCTCTTGCAGTTTGAGGAGGAATAAAATCACAAAGCACCTGTCTAAATCAGTCAATTGCTATAGAGGCCAATTCTTGCCACATGGCCACCTTTTTGTGGGCATATGACCAGAGACCTCTTTTCTTCACTGACATACCACACTTTGACCAAATTTCTGCCTGGTTGAAGAAACACTGAGCTGTCCACTTCATTTCACTGGTGACAAGCTGACATTTCTCTATCTATCTGTTGCATTGTGCTCTAGCATGTAGATAATGAATACAAATACATATGTTCACAAACAGATAAATTGATAACAGAAATGTTAACCAGAGGACTCACATTCAGAAATAGTAGCAGATTCATTTTCTGTATCAGAATTAGATTGTCATATCCAAGATACCTTGATTCTTGATGAACCAGAAATGTTGGGATCTCATATAGCCATGCTTGCATTTAAATCTGCTTTCTATAGAATCAGATACTTTCTCTGAATGCTGGGATTCAATCCCAGTTGCAGCAGAGCACTGCAGCACTGTGCATAGGCACGAGCCTTCACCAGAATTGAGGCCTGGATTTTTTTGAAGAGATGCATGAGCTTGAGTTTTCACATTCTTGCTTGGGGCAACCTGGATGATGTGAGAATATAGAAATGATTTCTCTGCAATGAATTCTCAAAGGGCTTGCAGGAGCCTTTCAATTTGATTCAAGTGCAGATTGCGCTCTATCATTGTTAATGGTGAGACATTATCCATGATTATAGATGGAAAGGAGATTTCAAAATCTTCTGAAACAACTACATTTGTTGGTCCAAGGCTATCTGCTGGCTGTCTATTTTCTGCCATTTCATTGTTGTCAAAGGCTCTAAAAACTTCATCAGGTTCTAAGGGAGCAGTCTGCTTTTCACTAGCAATAAACCTGCTCCTTTCCTGAGAAGCAGCAAGAACATCAAGTCAAACTCTTAATAGTTCTCTTTTTGCCTCAACCTTTTGCTGGTCATCATTGCTTGCATGCCAATTCAAATAGTGAACCTAGTCCTGAATTGCAATTCTGAGCTTCCAATTAGTAAGATAGGTTGGGCCATCAGCAATACAACTTACTGCTGCTCCTCAATGTCAAGGACAAGTTGAATCCAGAAAGAATAATTATCCATTGCTGTAACATCCATTGAGTGGCTTCTACTGTCTACTCTTCATTCCTTCATTCTCTCTTTATTCATTCTCTTATTTTTGCTGTTATTCTTTTACCTTACTGCTTCTACTCTTACACTATCTATTGGTACTATTCTCAGCCCTTGGAGTGCTCTGATTCTTTAGCTATCATTCAGACAAATATGGGTATTGGACATATCTGACAGCTTGAAACTAAGGACAGCATGAAGTAGAGCCTTAGAGCCTCTCTATAATAGTAACTTGTTCATATCTAAGGATAGCGTAAAGTAGCTAAGTCACAGGCTATCAGATATATACTAATCAAATGAAGGAAAAACATGTACTTACAGCCTCAGAGCCTCTCTATAATAGTAGAAAGCAACTAAGACTATAATACACATCAACACAAAGTTAAGATTAAAATCATGTGATCACATTCAAGCTGACCATAATAAACTATCTCGGTCAACAGTGGGCCTTTCAAAACTGCTTTCAGACTGCTTATTTAAGCTGAAGTTTGCCTTTCTGACTTTCAAAGTCCGGAGTTTTCCTGCCTTATTTGTGCACTTGTGTGTTTAGGCAGTTTTTGAGTTTTTAAGGTTTGGTTGTACTGTACAGTTTTTCCCATGCTTCAGAGGCTCAGAAGCATCCAATTTGGCATAGAGAATCTCTAGACTTGTTCTCTTTGGATCTTTCTGTTGGAACCAAACTGCTTTCTTGATGGTATATTTAATATATATCTAGATAATATGTAGCATAAGTATAAATCCTTAGTATGTATAAATGGAACTATATTTGTGTACCTAAATAATACGTTAATACAATGCTGCACCAGCAGTCAGGGACACAACATGCACCAGAAGTCAAAATAAACATTTATTATAAGGCTGAAAACTGTAAGCCTCCTGGTAGCAGTCTCAACAAATTATATCTCCAAAAACACCCCAATAAATACACAGACAGTACAGAACAAAGGGCAGGAACCAGCTCAAGCTATCAACTCAACAATAGTTCAACCACTGTAATGGGAAGGGGAAGCATGGGAGCTGGCAGAAGTGACAAAATAAGATCAAATTGTGATGATCTAGATCAAGATCTGATCTGACAATGCCTGATTTGACATGGCTAAAAGGAGAAAGAGAAAGAAGCATGGAGGGATGTCAAAAAAGATGAATAGAATGGTGGTACATGCATTGAATGAAGGAAGGAAGGGATGAATGGAATGGTGGCACTGAAATATGCATTGAATGGAGGAAGGAAGAGATGAATGAAATGGTGGCACTGAAACATGCATCACCAAAATGAAAAATGGAACCACAAATTAGGTCAGGAATGCTGGGAGGTCAAGAGCAAAAAGTCATGTGATCTGGTGGTCTGTGCACTGGAAAATTAGTATAAATAGTCCAAGTAGAGTAGAGAATGAGAAGGCATTTGATAGGCAAAGGCTCAGTAGTTCCCAGAGAGTGAATCACCTAGGCTGGAGTTTATTGAACATCTCTTATTGAATATCTATTGGTAGACAAAGGCTCGGTGGTTCCCAGAGAATGAACTACTTAGGCTGAAGTTTATTGAGAACCTTCTTCTGCCCATCAGGATATTTGATATTCTGTGAAGTACTCAATACAGCAAGTTTTTATCATCAAGCACCAGTGTGGATTAGAGGTCATTTTCTAAGACTTCAAGAAAGCCCCAGAACTATCAGTACTACTTGCAACCAAGTACTACAACATGTAGTGTTGATACAATGCTGTATCAGCAGTCAGTAACGCATCATGCACCAGAAGTCAAAATAAACATTTATTATAAGGCTGAAAACTGTAAGCCTCCTGGTAGCAGTCTCAACAAATTATATCTTCAAAAACACTCCAATAAATACACAGACAGTATATAACAAAGGGCAGAGACCAGCTCAAGCTATCTACTCAACAATAGTCCAGCCACTGTAATGGGGAGGGGAAGCATGGAAGCTGGCAAAAGTGACAAAATGAGATCAAATTGTGATGATCTAGATCAAGATCAGATCTGACAATGCCCAATTTGACATGACTGAAAGAGGAAAGGAAAAGAAGCATGGAGGGATGTCAAAAGAAGCATGGAATGCAGGGAAGCACTAAAAGGGGAAAGAAGGATCTATGAATGGGATTGTGCTAAATGGAGCTGAAGCAAATGGGAAAGTGGCAATCAGAGACATCTAGAAGAATGGTGGAACAAGAAGTTGAATGGTGGAACTGGTGGCACCAAAACATGCCTCCCAAAAGGGAAATTGGACTATCAAATATGTTCTGGAGGCTGGGGAGTTGACAACAAAGAGTCAGGTGTAGATAGTGGTCTGTTCACTAGAAAAACAGTATAAATAGCCCAAGTTTAGTAGAGAATAGACAGGCAATTGATAGGCAAAGGCTTGGTGGTTCCCAGGAAGTGAATCACTTAGGCTAGAGTTTATTGAACACCTCTTATTGAAAGTCTATTGGTAGACAAAGGCTCGGTGGTTTCTAAGGAGTGAACTACTTAGGCTGAAGTTTATTGAGAACCTTCTTCTGCCCATCAGGATATTTGATATTCTGTGAAGCACCCAATATATCAAGTTTTTATCATCAAGCACCAGTGTGGATTAGAGGTCACTTTCTAAGACTTCAAGAAAGCCCCAGAACTATCAGTAATACTTACACCAAATACTACAGCGTAAGTATAGATCTAGGTATGTGTGGTAAGTAATGGTATGTAAGACATAGTTTAAGAGCAACGTATCCTCAGTGCATATAAACAGAACTGAGGGTACTCCTGTAAGTAGGTGCATATATATACATTATTTGGGACAAAGCATCATTGTGGCCTCTGCATGATGCTGTGGCTGACAAAGCACAGTGTGGCCACTCTGTGAGGCATGGTCATGGCATTTCCATTCCCAACACTCTTCCTTGCCACAAGCCAACTCACTGATCATCTCCTCCTCAGATATTAGCATGGTCATGCTACTCTCATCATCTGCTGTAGGCATAGAAAGAGGTGTTTGAGTAACGGTTTGGTGAATATATCTGCAACGTTGTCTTTAGTATGAATGTATTTGATTATGATTTTGCCCATCTGTGTGTGTTCTCATATAAAGTGATATTTTATGTTGAAGTGTTTCACCCTTGCATGCACCATTGGGTCTTCAAACAGCATGATTGCTGCTTTATTGTCACAAAAAAGTGTTGTTGGGTGTGCTGTAAAATCCCAGTCTATGGCTTTCATGAGTGCACGGAGCCAAATGCACTCTTGTGTCAATTTATAAGCCGCCATGTACTCGGCCTCGCAGGAAGAGGTCACAATGGTTTTTTGTTTTCTCACTGACTATGATATTGTGCCTGAACCCAGTGACCACATGTAGCCTTCTGTACTCCTTCTTGTATCTAGGCAACTTGTCTAGTCTGCATCAGTGAACCCTCTCAATATTATTGATGATTCTCCAAGACGTAACTTCATTTCTCTTGTTCCTTTCAGGTATTGGAGGGGACAGATGCTGGCATCCCAATGAGTGCAATTGTAGTTGTCTAAGAATTTTGTTAATTGCTGTACTGCAAATGCAATATTGGGCCTGGTAGCAATTGCAATGTAGAGTAGGCATCCGACAAGTGATCTGTAGGGTAGTCTGACAATCATGTCTTTTTCTTCCTGGATTTAAGATTCACAGTTCGGCCATCTCAGCTTGCATTCTGGTTTCATGGGCAGTAACACTGGGTGTGCCTCCTCCTGTCCGAATTGTCGTACAACACGATTAATAAATGCAGTTTGGAAGAGTGATACTGAATGATTGTGTCCATCCCATTCAACAAAGACACCAACAATGAATTGTGGTATGCCTAGGTCTGAGATTGTCCAGACTTGGCGCATCTGAGACTTGAATAGGTCATTTTCTTTCTTTGAGCTTGCAATCAATAGAAAGTCATCTACGTAAATAGCCACAATAATAATATCTGTGTTGGATTTCCAGTGATAGATGCAGGACTTGCATGCAAGCCACGTGAATCCCCAGAATACCATCTGATCATTCAGTGTTTTGTTCCAAATTCTCCCCACTTGCTTCATTCCATACAGATCGTTGACTAGTTCACATATTCAATCTTCCTTTCCTTGTTCCTGAAAACTGTCAGGCTGTTGTTCCATGGACTGGATTTTATCTATTGGCAGTATCCTATATAAGAATGTGGTCTTGATATCGACCTGGGTTGCATCCCATCCTTCAGTTGCTGCTATGTGGAGAAGAATGTGCTACAATTCCATGCATGCAGTTGGTAAGGTAGTCTTATTGTAGTCTTTACCATATATTTGTTCATAGCCTTTGAAGACTAACCTGACCTTGTATCTGACTGGTGTGCCATTTTCATTGTGCTTGATCTTGAAGACTGGTCATCCTTTTTGCACTTTTTGTCCATTGGATATTTCTGATCGTAGAATAAATCAATATACACCCATGTCTTTTGATAACTTCAGTTCTTCTTTGTAGGCCTCTTCCTACCTTTCTGCATCTGGACCATTTCTTGCTTCACTCCATATCTTGGGTTCCTCATCAATAGGCAGTGGCTCAATATCTCCTACTTGAGATATGGCGGCAAGAATTTGATCATGGTTGATCTCAGGGTCAGCTTCTGTGGATGTGGGCATTAGCATCAGATCATCATTCTCTGCTTGGAGTACTTTGTTTTCAGACATTTGTCTTGCAGTATCCTTAACTGCCTTTAGTTCCTTTAGTCATTTACTGCTTTCCTGTGCCTTCTCCACTGCTCTCTCTAATCTTGTCAGGCCTTGTTCCCCTTCTGTAGCAGCTCATTCAGTGGGAATGTGTGTCCTATTGGATCTCCATAGTAGAGTGGTCGGATGTGTGTTGTCAACTTCTTCAGATTCTACTGGTGGTGGGTTTGGCTGTTGAACTTTGACTTCAAGGTTACTATAGTGGTTGTCATTGATCTGTGGGGTTAAGGATGCTGAGGCATCAAGTTTTTGGAGGGTAGGAATTTTCTCAGCTTTGTCAGAAGACTCTGCATTTCTCTCTTTTCTCACTCCTTATCTCTTCACTCTCCCTTCATTCATTCTTTTATTTCTTCTGACATTATTTTATTTTACTGTTTCTATTCTTTCAACACTATTTGTTAATACTACTCTCAGCCCTTGAGATGCTCTGGTTCTTTAGCTACCATTCAGACAAGTGTGGGCCCTTCAGCACCACTTCCAGACTGCTTATATAAGCTGGAGTTTGCCTTTCTGACTTCTAAAGCTGCCTTGTTTGCACAGTTGTTTGGTTAGTCAATTTTCGAGTTTTTAAGGTTTTGTTGTACTGTACAGTTATTTCCCATGCTTCAGAAGCCCCAGAAGCGTCCAACCTGGCATAGGGAATCCCTAGACTTGTTTTCTTTGGATCTTCCTCTGCCATGTGAGTAGTTATTATGATATTGTCAATATATAATTTAATACACTTTGGATCTCCTTCTGCCAGCTGTGCGACTGAGCCACAGCCTTTAAAGGTCGCTCTTACAAGCTTGCTGAGTGGGTGTTGAGTCTGAGCATGATTCATAGCTCTCAATGAACCTAACATGATAGGATTGGTAAATCTTTCTGTTGGTCTTGTCCCAGCATTAGTAAGTTTTCAAATTTATACCGTATCTGATCAACATACACTCTATTGACCTTGGTTTAACCTTTGGGTTGTGTGTAGAAATCAGTACAAATGTCCGACACCCAATTTCTCACATATATGAGTAATCCGGATCTTGTTCAAACCACTTCTGATATGGTGTCTTCCCTTCAAGTGATTTAGTGGATGTTTTGGCATGCAGGTGAGCAGCGGTGAGGTAAAACTCATCTCAGAGAAACTCTGGGCATTTGGAGGCTATTCTCATTGTTCTTGCTTTGCCCATTAAGATTCTGTGCATCCTCTCCACTTGTCCAATATGTGCCAATGTGTACAGGGCACTGTGTTGATTTGCTACGCCTCTGGATTTTAACCATTCTTCCATCTTGTTGCTTTTAAGCTTGCCATTGAATCCTATTTAGTATGTTCCAACCTTCAGATCAGTTTCATTTGTGCAAGCTAATTCCCACTCCTTTAATGCAGGATATGCCTCAGCTTTTGTTTTAAGAGGGATCGATCAGGGCATATTTATATAGTCATCAATAATGTCTAATACATAATAATTTCCTGATCTAGACTGTACATTTATAGACCCCATCAAATCTGCCCACACAATCTCAAGCTTCTGCATAGCCCTGCGCCCTTCTTGTCTCTTCTTTGGGACTGACATTTTTGTCTGTTTTTCAAGGATACAGAGGTCACATTTGAACAGATGGGCAGGAGGTGCAAGTGTACCTTTGATCTTTTGATTGCAGGCTAACTGCAGGACAGCCCTTGTAGTTGGCATGTCCTAGGTGGCGGTGCCAGGTGTCAAAGGTGATGCTTTGGTGGGCTGTATAGACATACTTGGTTGTGGTGTTGAACAGAGCAACAGTGTAAAGTCCTCTTTTTAATAGAAGAGGGCCTTGAGCAATGATGAAGTTTGTAGTACAGTCTATTATTTGGACCTATTTGTCATCAAAGCAGGAGAATGCATGGTTATTTTTAGCTAATTGGCTGGAGATAAGTCAAACAGTGGAATTGGAGATGTATAATGCCTTTTCCAACTTGAGTAAATTTTCTTTTGAGGTGTGTAGTATGATGGTTCCCATTCCATGGGCTTGAATAGTTGATCCTCCAACCCCTTTTACTGACTTAGGGCTAATGAGCTGAAACATCAGAAAGTATGCTTTGTATGGTGAGATGTGCACAGTGGCTCCTGAATTAATGAAGAATGGGTTGTCAGTTGTAATGGTAAGTGCTGATTCATTTTGTGTGACCATTGCAGGTTTACTGTTTTGGATCTATCATAAATAGTCCTTCCAGTCAAGAGAAGCTGTAGGCTCCTCCTCCTCAATAGTTGCCATCCATCCTTCCTATTCTGTCTCATTGCTTGAAGAGGTGTAAGGAATGTTGTCTGTAACCAGACCTGCAAAGCTAGTCATTGTTGTTGTCGTTCCAGTGTTTAGTGTCTGTAATTTACCAAGATCGCCATCTTTGACAAGATAAACCTTTCCTTGCAGTCTGATGAGCTGCATGTAAATATTTGAGCCTCCAATACTCCTGCTTTTTGTTGCTCCCATGGCATGTGCTGCATCTTATGCAGCTGCAAAGCCCTCCTTTTCCATAGCCCCCTCTTGATGGGCACAGAACTGCGTATTATGTCTGGCACATAGTCTGTTATGTGCAGCACAGGTTCAGCAGCACTTGATGCTAGCAGGATGGTTATGTCCAAGTAACCATGGTTTTGTGAATTTGAACCATCCTTAGGTGGTGGCGGCAAGAGCAGTGTCAGTGGAAGTAGTGCCACCAGCTTTTAGATTGTGGAGGTTCTGCACAGTTTCAAGTAGTTTGCATATATTCTCAGATGTGTATGGAGCAGCCTTGGTGGAGTTGGCAAGGCCTCTGAACACCTGCGCTTGGACTGGTTCATATTGCAGGTCACTGAGGCTGTTGAGTAGGATGACACATTTAAACAGGTCCTTGTCTAGGGCCTTAATAAAGAAGATGTGGTTAATGATGTCACAGATTCTTGTAGCTGTTGTTGTCAGGGATTCCTCAGTGGAGCACTGGATCTTCAGTACTTCCTGGATCAGTGCAACTTGTCATATAGGCCTCTCTTCTTCTGTGCAGGTTTTGACCTGAGTAAACACATTTGCTGCAGTTTTTGATTTGTCAAGGCCATCATATTCTGACTCATCAAGTGCAGTAAGGATGACAGCTCAAGCAAGGTCGTCATTGTTGACCCAGTTGCAGTAAGCTACTGGTTCTGCTTTTGCGCTGGGGGGTGGTATGAGGGGAGCAAAGACATAGGACTTCAGCCCAAGCAGAGACAAGTGGATTCTGAGAGCCTTGGTCCATTTATCAAAGTTGGCCATTGGGGAGTTGTGGTTAAACTTCTCATGTTTCCAGTCAGCCCCTCTAATGGATATGAGCTGGATAGAGGGTGTATTGGCATCAGTGGTGGACATTCCAGGGCAGCGGTTGCAGGCAAGGGCAATTGTCTATTTCTCAGGGAGTGCTTTTGGGGTTACTCTTTCAAGACAGGTCAAGACAAGGTGGGTATGGGATCTATTGTCCTGACAAAAGGTAGATTCTGGAGGATAGCTCCAAGTAGGTGGCCCAACACAATTGGCATGGGTGAACAATAAGCAGGTGTCGGTGTGTCCAATGAGCAGCAGTACTTATGAGTAGCCTGCTCACAGAAAGCCCATAACCTGTTGGAACTGAACTGCTTTCTTAATGGTATATTTGATATATACCTAGATAATACGCATAGCATAGGTATAGATCCTCAGTGCATATAAATGGAACTATATTTGTATACCTAGATAATATGTGTAGCATAAGTATAAATCTAGGTATGTGTGGTATGTAAGACATAGTTTAAGAGCAACATACTCTCAGTGCATTGATGACACCAACCTGGGTTGGATGTGCTGGATGTATACGCAGTACAATGCCATCTCCAGCACCTGGCATACATAGTTGTGAGGAGTCTTGACAGAGTTCCAGTGTGCTCAAACAAATGTGATAGGACAACACACTAGAAAATAGTGCCATAGCCTAAGCAAAGATACAGAGATGGAGACAAATAATACGATATAATGTGCCTATAGGTGGCACCACAAACAATGAAGATGAGACAAACAAGGTTAGCACCCAACTTAGTGACAATGTTGGGCTAAGCTAGTGTGATTTGAATGCTAAGTATAACTTGAGTGCTCAAGGGTTACGATCTGTTTTTCTATGTACATGCAGAGTAGCTATCTTTTATACTATGCACTACTATATTTTTGAAATAAGTCCATTTGCAGTGCTACTAATTAGCACCTCTCCTCCAACAGCGACCTGTCAACGGCAACCGGCACACATAGGGGAATGGCGACCAACAGCATTATAGCCCATTGGCCACAGTGACTCTAAACTGACTTAAACTTTGTATGAGTCTGCTCACTTTTTAGTGTAATTCTGATTGGCCAGGCCTTTGCAGAGTATGGTTGAAAAATCCTTGACAGACACCATGAGTTCTACTGTTGGTGCTAAAGGTGGTATCAATTCTTCATGGATAAAATGTCAGGCTAGAGTATATTCTGTTCTGTCGCTGCTGATTCTTGTGCTAGCACCCTGAGTCCTGGGTCTCCTAATCCTCTAAAGTCAATAAGTGGTATATGCTGAAGGCTTAATAGTGGTGGTTTAGACTAATAAACAATGCCTATAATTGAGCATGGGTCTTGAGTATGGCCTGTGTCCATAGGCCTGTAGTGTGCTCCTTGATGTGCTCAGTCTGAGTAAAAGCCTATCAGCGTATAAACAGAACTGAGGGTACTCCTGTGAGTAGGTGCATATATATATATTATTTGAGACAAAGCATCATTGTGGCTCCTGCATGGTGCTGTGGCTGATAAAGCGTGGTGTGGCCACTCTGTGAGGCATGGTTGCAGCATTTCTATTCCTAACACACTCTCTGCCAGGTGAGTAGTTATTATGATATTGTCAGTATATACTCTAATACACTTTGGATCTCCCTCTGCCAGCTGTGTGACTGAGCCATAGCCTCCAGAGGTTGCCTTTACAATAGCCAATCTAGAGCATTTGTCCTGATATCTACCAGAGACATCACATCTTGTGGCATTTTTTTAATTGAAGTCTCCTCAATCATAATTGTTGTGCTGCCCTAGTTCTAGAGAAGATTGATTTTCCTAGCCCTGCATTGTGAACTGACAATGCATCTTGTCAATGGGCTTAGTGCCCTTGAATATGATGCCCTGATCATCTATAAGAGGATACCCCTTAGTCCTAAGATTGCCATTGCATATTTGTTGGTATGTGACACAGTTGCTCATTGACTTGGCCATTGGCACACATGGCATCATAGATGCCTTGCTTTCTACTGTGAAAGCCATGCTGGCTTGATCTTATAGTCCTGGATTATTTGTCCTGGAGTCTCAGGTATGCATGTGAAGGAGCTCCTCACACTACTTTTGTAAGGGTGACCTCTAGAGGCTGTGGCTCAGTCACACAGCTGGCAGAGGAAGATCCAAAGTGTATTAGAGTATGTACTGACAATATCATAATTACTCACCTGGCAAAGGGAAATCCAAAGAGAACAAGTCTAGGGATTTCCTATGCCAGGTTGGACGCTTCTGGGGCTTCTGAAGCATGGGGAACAACTGTACAGTACAACAAAACCTTAAAAACTTGAAAATTGACTAACCAAACAACTGTGCAAACAAGGCAGGAAAACTCCGGACTTTGGAAGTCAGAAAGGCAAACTCCAGCTTATATAAGCAGTCTGGAAGCAGTGCTGAAGGGCCCACACTTGTCTGAATGATAGCTAAAGAATCAGAGCACCTCAAAGGCTGAGAATGTTAGAAGTCCAGACAGATATTTAGGTAGACTAAGAACAATATTAGTATTGATCTGCGGTACTTTGTAAGCATATGTGTATGTAAGTTTTAAGTATGCTCACCCTCAGTCCAGTAGAAGTGACTGAGGGTTCATTCTACTACTAGTCCTTTATATACTGTGAGTCCATGAGAAAGGGAGCTTTGTCCATCAGGGACAAAGCAACTGTGATATTGCGACATAAGTGTGATATCACGGTGACATTACGATGTCATTGTCTGTGGTGGCCACTGCACTGTCCAACAGAGAATAGTACTAACAAATAGTGTTGAGAGAATAGAAACAGCAAAATGAGAGAATGATAGAAGGAATGAGGAAATGAATGAAAAGAGAATGAAGAAATAAGAAGTGAAAGAAAGAAGAAATGAGGAGTCCCTCTTGTTCTGCTAGAGTATGAAAATTACTCACTGGATTTGCCTTGGGCACTTCCTGTGCCCTTGCTAGTGCCTCCACTAGCTCAACTCCTACATTTTAATTACAACATGCTGAACATTCCTCAGAAGTGTGGCTCCAGAGGATTGATACCCATGATTGTCTTGTGGCTTTATGCTGCAAATACATCTAGAGTTCTAATAACAGAACTCACACCATTGAATCAGTATATTTAGTACTGAATACACTGGGCACATTGTGTCCTTGCCAACTAAGTGCTACTATGTGTACTGAGGCATAGCGCTCAAGTCATGCCTGAGTAGTGAATTTTGTCATCTCTGGGTGTAAATTCCAGAACACCCACAAGCACACAGTGTAAGAAGTTTTCAACTGCTGATCTCCAGTGAGAACGGGATCTGGAGCTGACTGAAAGTATCGGAGTAGGTCTGGATATATATGTTTCAGATATTGCATATAAAATCAGAAATATTTCTAAAGTTATCCAAGGCTGAATGAAGGATTCTGACACCATCCAAATAGCTTATTCTGTCATATTATAGATGTTCTGAAATAATCTGAATTGTAACAATAATTTATTGCTATTACTATTCTACGCACAATCTGATTCTGTCTGAGAATATCTGAATTATACTGAAGCTACTACAGATACATAAAAATACACACTAATCATGCACAAAACAAAATCACTAAGTTATAAACATAAAATAAGGTAAAAACGTACTTTCAATTGATCTTCATACAAGGTTAAGCAATTTTCTGGCCTTTGTTTGTTCCTTCGATAATGTATTGTATCTTTAGAAACAACATGTATTAGCGTTTCAACAAGATAAATAAAATCTACCTTTTTGATGTCAGCATCACAGGCTTTCCATATGGCCACAAACTCCGCTTCAGTTGCACTTGGATGCTCCATAAGATAGTCAAGGATGTATAGGTTACTGTTTCAAAGATATAGACAATATATTATTGAGATAGTAAAAACTTACCAAGCTGTCATAACTCCCTCTTTTGCCTGAAGTAACTTGCTGGATTTCTTCGGAACAATTGGTTCACTTGGCAGCTGAGTGGCTGTTTTGGGAACTGAGGTTGGCTGTTGCAGAATATGTAGATTTTTTCTAAGTAGTTAAACATTAGTTAAGTACTATAATATAGAAATGACATACATACAACGGATTCAAGACAAGACGAATGGCTGGGCACTGGAACCAAGGTGGGACAGAAATTTGTGAAGCAGATGTAGTTGTTGCTGACATTGTAGCTATTGTGGGTGTCGTATCTGTTGTGGATGTTGGAGTCGTAGGCATTGTAGCTATTGTGGGCATTGTCGTTGTGGTGGATGTCATGGATGTCACAGCTGTTGCAGCCATTGTGACTGTTGTAGGCATCGTAGTTGTTGCAGACGTCATACCCATCATCATTGTGGATATGGGCATTGCAGGTGTGGCCAATATTGCAGTGGAGTGAGAAAGCATAGAAATAGGCACATTGGCCATCGCGCTGCTGAGTGTAGTGGCTGTAGAGGCTGTTGTGGCTGTCATGGCCATCATAGGTGTAGTAGACACTGTGAACACACCATCCAGCATTGACGTTTCTTGATAAGTTGAGGTCAATTCAATTTTATATAAAAAAGAGATAAAAACTCACTGTTGTCCTTGCTGTTATCTTCTATCTCAATGACTGGTGCTCCTTTGGATGACGAAGACATATGCTTGCGCTTTCTAGACTTTGCTTGATCAGGTTCATTGGAACGGCGCTTAACTGGTACATCATTATCTGCAAAAACATGTTAGTAGTCGAAGATGAAAAGAATAAAACATACCTGAACTCAACATTTCCTCCTTTATAATAGTTCCCTGCCAGTCTGGATATCTGACCGTTGCAAATCTTTCAACTTTCCAGTCGCTATCTGCAAATCAAAACTCATCAAACTCTGTGAGCATGCTCTGTGCAAAGAACATTTTAGCACTAGCTGATCTTTTTCCCCATGTCGAAGGATCTAAATTTTTCTGTCAGAGTTCTCACCACAATATTCATGCAAGCTCGGTCATTCATTTCAATCATGTCTTTGATATCTTGTTGCTGTGACGATCAGTCAGAAAAGCAAGTTTGTCAAGATGCTTTCCTTTTTTCTGATACCTTGTTACCTTATTCTTTCAATCATCATCTGTCCATAATTTGATGTTTGGATACTCGGATCGATCAGCAAAATCATGGTGTCTCAGAACTGGCATGTCAGCAGTTGAAGCAGGAGGATGATGAATCTCAGATGCTGGTCAAGAACTTGCAGCCTCAGCAAGCTTGGTCATGAGATTACAAAAGTAAGAAAGTTCAGTTCTATAATTTATATTTTTAGTGGCATATATTCACATATAAATGTAAGAGTACATACTCGAGGCAATGTAATTCATTTTTGGAGTGCTTGAGATCCACTTGAGATTGATTGTATGCAGTGAGGAGGTCAAGATAAGAATGATTATGCACATTTGTTAACTCGGAAGATGTAGCATTGGCTACAGCGTCATATATCTAGAATTAGTTAGTATAGTGCTGAACAGTAAAAAACATCTTACTTTATAAGAGTTCAAACTATTATTGTGTCCTCGTAGTGGCTATTAGTATACTTCAGTCCGCAATTTATGCAAAGATCAATACAATGTGGTCTTACCTGGAATTGTGAGTTCTGAGTAAAGTCTTTCATAGAATCAGCATTGAGATGAGAGGATGGACGAGGGAAAAGAAAATCAGAGTGGGTTGACATCATGGTGATTGTGGTGGTGCATATGGAAAGAAATGGTGGCAAGTGCAATATGCGCCAATTGCCTCAGTCACCTCACACATGATCTATGTCACGTCAGTCAATTGACGTGACAAATGCGTCCAACTACTATCTCTTCTTTCAATGCCACTTTCACTTGATCAAGTCAAGGAACTTGATCACCAGACTCTTCTAGCTAGCAAAAACCCCTCTTACAGAAAGATTCTGGATGAGCTGACTCAGCTTCGGTAATTTTTTCACTTGTTAGAGTTTTAACATTATTGAATCGTACCAGGTACTTGCTAGATAATCAAAATATGTCATCAGCACACCCATCTATACTTTGCAACAATTCCCAGTCAATCTACAACTCTCCCCCACTTTATGTCAAGGTTTTTCCTGATGGAAGATGCCTAGTCTACCGTGTCAATGTTCCCTCCTATCTGGTGATTACAGTTCCTCAGCTTTTCCATTCAACACTGATTTCTCCCCCAATATTTCTAGAATGAGACTGCTCCTAACAACAATGATCCGCAAACTGAAGTTTTTGACTAGAAACCTTGTAAATTGATGGTAGTCCACTTTCTTACTCTTCACCCACTTCCTTAGACTTAGTGTATTCTAACCAATTGTAATTATACTGCTAAAATTGTGCTCAATCCAATTGTTTACTTGTTAA
>QFEW01004587.1:0-15849 GCA_003316525.1 Termitomyces eurrhizus | reverse complement strand
GCATTTGGATGTACGACTGCCAATGATTTTTGAATATTAAATGACCTTGCATTGTCCAAATTCACATGAACTATCCTGATTTTGCAAGGGATTGTTTGAACAATATGACCTATAGCCTTAAATACACAGACTTGATTCAAACTAAACAACTCCCCATCGGTAATATATGATCACACCACTCTAACATATAACATTATTGTTGCTTTACTACCTCTACATACTCATATATCCAACATGTCTAAACTGCCTTCTTCAACAATCAAACTTCTATCAGTAATTAAACTGTCATGGAATCATACTCTCAAGGACAAATCTACATACCGACAAGTAAAATAATTGTTTGCAAAATATATGATACTTTTTAGGATATATTGCCTGTCTCCCAACCCATAAACCGGCACATCAATGTATCTATTAATTGCTATGTTAATCGACACCACATCAAAAGACAATATTGGTGCTATGTATACTGTTCTCATTATTCTAACTAACTCAGATGTGCATGTTCTACACCGAGATTCAGTAAGAAATTCCATGCTTCTTAGAAAATGTTGTATTGATGGTTGTAAATTATCTAGTATGGCAATCTGATATGAATTCAATGTAACAGCTCTTCTGTTAACTGCATGACCACATGGACAGTGCATGTATGACGTGTATATATTTTGCCTGTATGTAAGCAACTCTTCAATCACAGCATGAACACATTAGTTCACCATACATTTCCTTAGCTGGAATAAATCTGCTTTTAGAGGACTGTGGTAGCTTAATAGGTTTATCTTCACTAGCAAACTGCCATTTGATATCTGGGAATGATGCATTATTGTAAGAATCCTTGTCACTCCACTATAAGGCCATATGAAGGTTAGGGGGCATATAACCTTTTTGTTTGCATTGTCTAAATGAATAGATTAGATCGGCTTGTCTAGGTGAATTGATGAAACCTTTAGAAAGCTGGTTCATATATCTGACTTTGGTTATTTCATCAAGCAGTTCCAAATCACAAAATTCCCTGTGCAATGCCCCACTTGCTTTGCCTTGTATTTTGTTCACATCAAATTCTCAGATAATGAGCGTCTCTGCAGCTGTAGCGCTGCGAGATAGTGCAGTGTAGTAGGCTTGATGTGATTGATACTTGGTCAAGTCTACCAGATTGTAAGGTCTAGTTTCTTCTTGACTTGCATAATCTGTTATTGTGTAGTTTATTAATACCTCTACCTGTGATTGAGACAGAGATACACTATTGTCACTAGGAAGTCGACATTTTAAGAAGTTGACATTTAAGATGCATACTTGTACATACAATTGGAACCACATTTTTGGGAAATCCATTGATTTTTACTCTTTGCGGAGGATTATTGAGTAGTACGAATAACATATCTAGCACAATCTGTTCAGCCAATCTGATGCAACTTTTTCAACTATACACAAAACCTTCCTGTCCATTGGTGATGCATAATTTTGTAGCCGCATTATTCTTGATTATAACAGGCAAACCTACATATGAGAACTTATACTCTACCATGTTGTGTTAGCCCATTCTATAACATAGCACTATATCAACCATGAATGTCGTTCAATTGCTATTCAATAAATCCTCCATATTGATTGTTGGAATTGAGAAAAATGTCCAGTGCGTGTAGCAACAAGAATTGGAACTCATTTTCATTTCTCAACTATCATGGTGTTTTCAGACAATTGACCTCCACACCGCATATATAATCCTGGAAATTGGACCAATTAACAAGTGTTGCATAACAGGTATAATCTCAATTCTCATATTTTGCAAGGCACAATGCAAATATTTTTGCATTCTAAGTCAAAGATCAAATAGCAGTTGAATTAAGAACATTTCAATAGTAGAACGTCAAGTCTGGATAAGTGCAATAGATTTCTTTCCTAGCAAGGTGATTCATTGCAGCCAATGAATGTGAGGTGAAGATAAGTTTCAGAATATCCTTTGAACATGTTATGACAATGTTGAGGGGCCTTTGTACACCTATGAGAACAATTATATTCCAAATATTGAGTAGGGACAGCATGAATGATGGAATTTGGGAGTGTTTTGTCAATAAATAAGATTCTGACATGTTCTTGATGAATTTGTCCATGCAGGTGACAAAGACAATAATATCAAGACTTTGGAATTTGATGGGGCAACCATTGAGTAACAATAAAATGACAAAACCAAATACAACACCCCCAACGTCTTCCAAAGTGTTTAACATATATAAAACATCAAACCTCAAAAAACAAAAGATTATGGCCATGCTTTGTTTCATATGCTGCTGAATTTCCTGTCGCAATATTGTATGCATTTATAATAAAGCTGCCAAATTGCGAAGATTTAAATGCTGAAAGATCAGACTGTGAATATGTGAACTATGGTACAATAAGTTACAGACTTCAAAATTGTCTTCACTGATGAGCATGTTAAATATTCTAGAAGCTAAGTTAATATTTCTCACTTATGATGAGGGGTCCAAAATGCATTAATGACTTTGTTGGGATTCATTTTATTGTTGTGGGTCACTATTTGCATATATAGGTAATATAAAAGAAGCAAAACAGTATTAATTGTGAATAATAACAGAAGTTCTGAAACCACCTCACATTGATAGCAACTATGATGAAAAACAGACTTTTTGTACCAAGCAAAAACTCTATAGGTGAAATTATTTTTCAATTTTTGTTCCTTGATGGAAATCTACTTCTGAAGGCTTCTGACATCCTTATTTTTTATGTCCATATATCTGTTTTTAGCTATGCCTCAACGTACTTCAGATGAATGTTGGGCCAACCTGACAAAATAAGTAGAATGACAGAACTAAACATGTCTGAGGATAGTGTTACAAATATCTAGTGTTTGCTAGATATGATCTAGGATATCAAAAAGTGTGTTATGATGTTTCTCTTACAATAATCAGTGACAATAGACATGTAACAGGCATTGCATCAATCACACATCAATGGCGCCACAAATGTTAAACGTAGTATTATGCATGTTCTACAAATATGAGTATACAATGATTTTCCAAATAGTGGTCAATAGGCTCCAGAGAATATTTCCTGCTTCTTTGCAGCTTTGAGATGAATATCATATCCTTGCAGATTCTCTTTTGGGAATTGACTGCAAAATAAGATTTGAAATGTTGAGACAATAGCAACATGTAACTTGCATTTGTATTGACCCACTATGTACTACCTCATATATCATCATTATACAGAGGTAAGTGTGTTGAATCTATGAAGTGCCTGTTAATGTTATTAGAAACAAGTTAAGGAAGGCCTAGTGTACGAGATAAATGAAATTGCCCATCTAACATTGATAAATCAAATGATATGCCTAACTGGGAGGAATACATTGTTTGAAATGAAAAGACAACTGACGTGGCAATGGCTTGACAGTCTACAACTACAAAACTGCATGACTCCTCTTGCTTATAAAACAGGCTAAGATATTATTCACACCGCAGTATTAGAAAACTTATGTACAAATTGACACAGCTATATTGAAGCACTAATAAAATGGAAGTGCTTCTAGGACCAATTACTGTGTTTGAAATGTGGAGTTTAGAGTTGTGCATGCTATTGCACAAACTAGCACTGCATTTGAGATGCACTTCCTGGTTTATTTGAACTGGAAAGCTAAAATTCACTGTAAGATTTAGATAATGGTCCTGTCTAAAACTGCCACTGTAAATATAGGAAACATAGTAAATACTAAAAGATCTGCTAAATCTAAAAGAAAATTCACACTTAAGAAAAAGACAAAAATGTATTTAACAATAAGAAAAGCGGGCTGTGTAGCTACAGGGTGCCCTTAGAACATTATGGTCTATGAACAATACTGGTATTTTTTTGCTGTCTGACAATTGATCATATGCTAGTTTCAGACTATTCCCCATTTTTGTTTCACCTCGCTTGTCCATGATGCAAAAGATTTAGTGTTTTTTTCTATTTTTATCTCTCCTGCACGTTTTTTTTTCTTTCTTTCAATCTTTTATATTCCTTTTTTTTAAGAATTCAGTATTTGGCCCATTTTTGTCTGCCCACACATTGATTTTTTTTTCCCTTGCAACCTCTTATGCTCCTTCTTTTTGATCCCAAATGTCTCAGTTTTTTCTTATTTTTAGCAATGTCACTCTCCTTTTTTCCTCTTAAATCTTTTGTAATGCTTGAAAGGTTTTTTAGAGTCCATGTTTTGTTCATTCTCTTATTTTTTGTCTTGCTTTTTTTGTCTTCTCATGTACCTCCCTTTTGAGTCTGATCGTCTTATGTTTTCCTCCTTTGTCGCTGTCTTTTTTCTTTTATCTTAGCTTGTGTCTCATTCTCACTTTATATTGCTCCACTTCTCTTTTCCAATATTTTTTTTGACATTCCGCATCTTTTAACTTCCTATAACTTCCTAATTACTTTCTCTTTGATGACTACTTTGTCAGGTTCCATCAGAGTCTCTGTGCATTTTAGCAGTATTTTTTGTACACTTTTTAACAGCTATGGTCTCTCCACCACTTTCTCTGACAGGCAGCCTGTCATGCTTGTAACCTCATATCATCTACAGACATCTTTATCTTGTTTATTACCTTTCTCCATCTCACCCACCTCTGATACTGTTATCACTCTCAGCCTTGATTGGCTCACACAATTCTGGGAATATTTACTTTGAGAACTTGTATTTATAAATCAATAATATAGGTAAGTTTATTGAGTCCTTAGACAATGCAAAAATTGATCTGATATTAAGGTAAAACAACACAAGGTCTAGATAGTATATTTGTTATTAGTCATAATGGAAATTGTAACCGCATGTAACCTGCACCTCTGTTGGCTGGTTATTTACTATCTTATTTGTCTGTCATCAGTACACAACAGTAAGTGACTTGATGAACAGTTGATCACTAACTCACTTGTTTAGACACAAATAAAGAATAAAATCATGTTCAATAATAGTGGGGTAGTGCGCTTAACATTGTAAGACCAAATGATATGCCTCATTGCCAAGCTTGCTCTGTTCAATATGCAAAGACAGTTTATCTGAAGTTGGCTGGAAGGTTCTGGGCTTGAAAACTGCATAACTCTCTTTACATGTGAGACAGGCCATAATATAATTTGAGCATGAATCCTTGAAAATCTATGTACTGATCAATTTTGTTGTGTTGAGGCACTCACTAGCTGGAAACCCTTTTAGAATCAATTGTTATGTTTGGAATGTGGTGTCTCCAGTCATGCATCCCATTAAATCAACTGCTGGCTCATGTGAGATGCTCTACTGGATTGATTCAGATTGGGAGACTGAAATACACTCTGGGTTCTTGATTCTCTCCATGTTCAAGATGATTGATATCAGTATAGAACAATGTAGAAACATTCATATAGCAATTTCACTCTCAGACCTACAACCTCAATTGCATCACCTGATACTCAATAAATTTCAGTCCAAATATAATATTGTGTTTCAATCAATATTAGTGCTTTGTGTTGTATGTTGATTGTTCTTCATATCTACTTTCTTTTGCCATAAAGTAGCAGACTGTGTGGCTGCAGAGCACCCTTCTAATATTATTATATAAGTAAGGGTTATTATAGAACTGTTCTTAAAGTAGTCACATGCTCTTTGTTGATAAGTCACATTCATGTCTTCCCTTCCTCAGTTGTTCTCCATATTATTTAGCAGACACTGAGGTGGTAAGTTGTCATAAATAGTCAATGTTTACAATTTTCTAACATTAGTAGATAGATTTTATTCACTGTTGATATACTGCCACTCAGTGTGCAGCTATAATATAATGCTAGAAGTCAAAATAAACTATAAAAAGTCTGAAAACTGTAAGCTCCTAGCAAAGCTGACAATAAATCATTCCTTCAAATCAAACCATACACAAGCTAACAAGAGAAACATGAAAACAATATCCTAGTAAAGATTTCAACTACAAGGATATGTTATGTCTACAGAAAACAGGACAAGTAGTAGGCAAAAATAAAGATAAGCCAAACTGCCATCAAAAAAAAAAGAGAATCAAAAAAAAGCAGAAATGACTAAAAAGAGCTAAAGGAATGGAAAATACTAAAAGAGGATAAATAAAGGGAGAAAAGAAGAAGAAAGAAGAAACATAACAGAAGAAAAATGATGGCATCCAATTAAATAGAGTAGCACTAAAACATAGATGCCAAATAGGAAATTACTTCAACATATTAACTGTATATGACATAAATATATCAGAATAGGACTAGATACATAATTGGTCTGTGCACTAGTGATAGCAGTATCAGTAGCCTAGAGATAGTAGCAAATAGCAGGCATTTTAATAAGCAAAGGCTCAGCAATTCTCAGAAAGTAAAAATGTTTAGACTGGCAGTTTATTATAATACTCTATCTTTCAGAATACTACATTTTGAAAAGTACTTCTATTTTAGCAAATCTATTAACATTAAACTCAAGTGTGAAAACTGCTTAAATTTCTAAGCTCTCAAACAAAGCCCCAAACATAAAGTAATACTTAAACAAGTGCTACACTGTCTCTCTAGGTATAAATCAAAATTTGTTCTCCATATCATTTAGCAGACACTGAGGCAATATTTTTTTAATTTTACAGATACAGCTCAATAGATTATCCAATTCTAAAGAACTTTTGATATCTGATTTTGCTAGAAATCAAAATTCTACTTATAATTTGTT
Source organism: Termitomyces eurrhizus (assembly GCA_003316525.1). Lineage (NCBI taxonomy): Eukaryota > Fungi > Basidiomycota > Agaricomycetes > Agaricales > Lyophyllaceae > Termitomyces > Termitomyces eurrhizus. Next base: position 9,170 of record QFEW01004587.1, on the reverse strand, counting down.
TGCTAACAATAGTACCCCTAAAAAGAAGTATAAGCCAGTAGTGCTTAAAACAAAACTGGTAGCAAGCACTGTACCTAAGGAATTTTGCATTGAAAGAAAGATAATAGGTAACCTATTAGCAACCCTTCTTAAACTCAATCTAAATTTACCATTCTTTGAACCCACAAGACAATTTATAGCAGAGCAAAAGACACTATTCCTTAGCACCCACAATACAGGCTTCTTAACAATGGCAGAACTAGAAGTATTGGTCGATATTATGCAGAAATAAAACAAGATATTTGCTTGGAAAGACTTAGAGCATGGTAAATTAAGAACCGACTTCTTTTTATCAGTAGTTATACCAACTATACCTCATGTATCATGGACCAAGCATAATCAATCTATACTATCAGGGATAAAAGCTAAAGTATGTCAGATTATTTGCTCTAAGATAGTGGCCAGCATCTATGAGCCTTTCAATTCAGTCTACTAATTGAGATGGTTTTGTGTACTCAAAAAAATAAGAAGCTACATATAGTTCACTGTCAAAGGACTCCTCATTTCTTCCTTTTTTCACTCCTTATCTCTTCACTCTCCTTTTATTCATTCTCTTATTTCTTCTGACATTATTTTATTTTACTGTTTCTATTCTTTCAACACTATCTGTTAGTACTACTCTCAGCCCTTAAGGTGCTCTGGTTCTTTAGCTACCATTCAAACAAGTGTGGGCCCCTCAGAACCGCTTCTAGACTGCTTATATAAGCCAGAGTTTGCCAGAGTTTGCCCCTTGTTTATGCAATTGTTTGTGTAGGCAATTTTTGAGTTTTTAAGGTTTTGTTGTACTGTACAGTTGTTTCCCACACTTCAGAGGCCCCAGAAGCATCCAACCTGGCATAGGGAATCCCTAGACTTGTTCTCTTTGGATCTCCCTCTGCCAGGTGAGTAGCTACTATGATATTGTCAATATATATTCTAATATACTTTGGATCTCTCTCTGTCAGCTGTGTGACTGAGCCATAGCCTCTAGAGGTCATCCTTACATTCACAGTCTAAAGCTGCTAAACAAAGTCATGATTCATCATTCAGGGGTACTATCATTTTCCGATCACATTGCTGAGTCTTTCGTGAGACATATCTATGGTGCTACCTTGGATTTATATGTTGGCTATGATGAGCACTTAATTTATCCTTTTTCTCAAGACTTAATGACATTTCAAATGCCATTTGAGGTGCTACAACTAGTTACACTTTCCATAGAGTGGATAAACTCAGTATCTATATTCCACAACAACATTATATTTATCTTCCAGCCTGAGATACCCTACCAGATGCTCAGTTTCATCGATGATGTAGGCATTCAGGGTTCAAAAGAGTGCTTAGTAAATAGCAAGTCCAAAGTGCATCTGGAGAATTCTAATATCTATATGGCATTATAAGACTTCTTTTATCTGGTCAATTCCAGCATATGAAACATTGTAGCAGAACATTTTCAGAACACAAGTTGGTTCTTTGTGCACCGCAATTTAAAATTTTAAGACATGTCTGCACATCAGAAGGCAGGATCCTGAAGGAGAGCCCATTAGTGCTTCTTGAAAGATGGGGAATCTGCTATAATCTCTCAGAAATCCACACGTTTTTAGACACAGTAGGCATCCTTCACATATTTATTTATCATTTTGCATATAGAGCACATGCTCTCAATTGTTTAACCCATTTAGGAGTACCCTTTAAATTTGGACCTAATCAAATTAACGCTCAAAAAAAACTTAGTGAAGATGCTACAGGAAGCAAAGCCATTGGTAATCAACTACACTATCTTCAATCCTGTTATACTCACTGTTGACATGTCATACATCATAGTCAGCTTTTTGTTATGTCAGTATGATAGCGCAAATCATAAAATTAGGCATTATAATCACTTTAGATCAATTACTCTTAATGACAGAGAATTGCGCTACAGTCAGCCCAAGCTCAACTGGATTGACTGACTATATAGATTTGTCCATATTATTCAGTTACTCATTTCATTGCATTATAAAGATCAGCCAGTCTCCACCCTGGCTATATTCTATTATTCCATATCAACCTAAGCTATATCAGACATCATCAACTTTTTATATGGCCAGTATCTATAATGTTGCTAAGCCATCTAACAATCTAAAGATAGTTAAAAAACTGAGACACATATGAGAAGACAGCCAAAATCTACCATATTTGGCAGTGCCACAAAGCGCCAAAGCAAAGGCAGAAGATCAGTGCGTGGACCAAGTTAGGAAGTGGCTACAGGATTTGCAATGACCCCAAAACTTTACTAATGCAGAATATGCCACATTCATTCAAAATGCAACAACTGTAAAGGCAACCTTTAGAGGCTGTGGCTCAGTCACACAGCTGGCAGAGGGAGATTTAAAGTGTATTAGAGTATGTACTGACAATATCATAATAACTACTTACCTGGCAGAGGGAGATCCAAAGAGAACAAGTCTAGAGATTTCCTATGCCAGGTTGGACACTTCTGGGGCTTCTGAAGTGTGGAAAACAACTGTACAGTACAACAAAACCTTAAAAACTTGAAAATTGACTAACCAAACAACTGTGCAAACAAGGCCAGAAAACTCCGGACTTTAGAAGTCAGAAAGGCAAACTCTGGCTTATATAAGCAGTCTGAAAGCAGTGCTGAAAGTCCCACACTTGTCTGAATGGTAGCTAAAGAACCCGAGCACCTCAAGAGCTGAAAGTAGTACTAACAGATAGTGTTGAAAGAATAGAAACAGTAAAATGAAATAATGTCAGAAGAAATAAGAGAATGAATGAAAGGAGAGTGAAGGAATGAGGAGTGAGAAAAGGAAAAAATAAGAAGTCCCCTGACAACAACTTTCTTCTTAGCTGAAAACTGACTTTGGTAACAAAATAGAGCTAGTACTCATAAGCTAGTAATTAAGCAAAAAAGTCATATCAGGATTTTATGCACCATGCATGACAACTTAGGACACCAAGGGCTCTATGTGACAAGAGCAAAACTTATTAGAGTGCTTCTGGTGGCCACAAGTTAGTGCCGATATTGCATGGTATATCTATATCTGCTATCTATGCCAAGTTCAACAGATACATCAAGTCCTCATTTCTCCAATTGTAGCAACACCAGTGCCATTATTTGGAAAAATATATATTGATACTATGCACATGCCTAAGTCAGGTCACTATAAGTACATCATTCAGGAGAGATATTTGTTGGTACATTAGCCAGAGTTTCACATGTTACAATGAGAAAACATGGACATTATAGCTAAGTAGCTCTTTGAGGATGTTATCTGCAGATGGGAAGCCCTTTACAAGATTATTACAAACAATGGACTATCCATAGTCAAGGTGCTATCTTATTTAGTGAGAAAGTATAATATTCAACACATCCAATCTCAGATTACAACAAACGTGCCAATAGCATTGTGGAGCAATCACATTTTAATATTTGGCAGGCATTATTCAAAGTGGTAAATGTTGATGAAAGTCACTGGAGTGAAGCAACCTATTTGATCTTCTAGTCTAAGCAAGTTACTGTACAAAAAAGGATAGGTTGCTCATTCTACTATGCTACAACTGACACCCATCCCTTGCTTTCAGCAGACATTGTAGAAGCAACTTACTTGCAACCCCTGCCAAACTCAGTACTATTTTCTACCAACATGATTGCTAGATGTGCTATAAACTTACAATGCCATATAAAAAATCTTGAGCGCTTACACAAGATAGTATTTCAAGCATGACAACAAGTGGCACTTTAATTCAAAAATGAGCATAGTGCTACAATTTAAGATTACAACTTTACAGCAGGTGTCCTGATACTAATGCACAACTCAAAAATCAAAGTTACCTATAATAAAAAGATGCATCCTCAATATCTAGGACCTCTCATAGTAGTTTCCTGCAATAGAGGAGGTGCTTATGTACTTTGCAAGTTGGACAGCTCAGTTTTGCACCAACCTATAGCAGTGTTCCAACTCATTCTCTACTTAATGCATGAACACATTTCTTTACCTTTGTTGGTGCTGGACATTGATACTACCAAGATTCAAGAGCTTGAGGAGACTAAGTTAGTGGATACTGATGAAACCATCCTGGATACCAATGACAAGCAATAAAAGCATTCTGGATTACACTTGCATCATACTTATAAAAACCAAAGCCAAAATAAATATCATATTGCCATGACTAAGAAACTATGAGCATACTATGAGTATGACTAGAGAGTTACTATGCTAGGACCTTTAATAAGGCCCACCAACATGCTTATTCTGGCACCTAAACTGTGGTGCATAGCGTGGCACTTTCAAAGGAGATGGCAAGGGCAGAGTGCTTGGAGGAGGTTCAAGAGATGGAAAAGTGAAAAAGTGTAGCATAGCATGCTATGTGGTCATGGCCACATAGCTTTTAGTTAGTAGACATAGATAAAATTATATTATATTTACTATAATATAATGACTGATCTAATTCTATGTAGTGTGAACTTTAAGCTCTCACTTAATCCATAACCTTGTTAGAAAAAGCTAGGTAGAGACAATGGAGGAAGAAGGCAATGTTGTTGGAATAAGGACTTAGTAATGTGAATGGAAGAACAACACATTTGAGCACCACATTACAAACTTCCACGGTCATGAGGTCTGGCAGAGAAAGCCATGAGAGCCTCTTAAGGACAATGAAGAGTTAGCAAACCAAAGAGAGAAAAGAAGGACATGGAAACTAATTACACTTAGTTCTTTGGCAGGGTAGAGTGGGATCACAGGATAGGAGAACTCCTTCTCAAGCCAAGGAAAGGCATCACCAGTGACATGCATAGTGAGAGCAGGAGTCCAGAAAGGATCAAACTTAATGGAGTTAGCAAAAAAAAGGTAAACAAGAAAAAGAAGGACTTATATAAACAGTGATAGAAGCTCAATGCATCCATTCATAGTGTTTGTTGCCAGGAGACATGGCCCTTGCTAGAGAAATATGTATCCCACAAGGGGAAAAGTACTTCTGTCAGTGCTGACACTCACTCAGGAGCACCAGAGTTTCTTTGGACATAGGCACCTCAGAGGTCTTGCGAGTACTGGGAAGAGTGGTGGGACTAAGAGGAGGTGTCACAGAAAAAGTAAAAAGGATGGCAGGCAAGTTGCTAGCCACAATAGAACTCAAAGAGGAGCTAGCATCTTCAACAGACATAAAAACATCTTCAGCAGGAGAGATCTTTCCACAACAACAGAAAAGGCAGGAGGAGTAGGGGTCCTAGCACCTGGATCAACAAGAATTTAAGATATATATAGATTAGTGACTCATGGTTCTGCACTAAGACCATGCTGATGAGGGTTAGCAGCAAGCTGTCATGACCCCTTCTACCTGGAACTACTCCAGGACACTTCTAGAACTCTATTCAGGACTCCCCTGCCAACTCCATGACATGACCCTTGCTATCAGGACCGCCACCACCACCATCACGCACATCAAGCCCCACCATCACACTGCACCTCCTGACAGCCCCACCACACAAACTTCAGAACTACCCCCCAGCACATGCTGATCACCAGATCACGCCAACTACCCTGGCCATCACGCATCATGACATCCTTCTGCACTAATTGATTGCATGCTCTGCATGCACAATCCCCAATATATAGTTTCCCCCCCTTCCACCACCACCCATTAACTCCTGGAACCACCCCAGACATCCTGGGACCTCTCAAAAACCCGGAGCAGCCATCTCTGGTATTTAAGAATAGCTATCCACTTGTCGTATACTAATCTTGATATTACATTTGATTGCTTGTATGCCCTTTAATTGACTGGTATGCACTGACTGGTATATTTGACTAGCATGCTTCGACTGGCACGCTCAACTTGTTTGTGTGCTCCTAAGATTGGTATGTACTTTGCGACTTAAACTTCACTAACTGGGTCTCATCCTAGAACCTCCAGTTCTCAACTCAACTCCATTCCCTTAATTCTTTCAACTTCATCCAATCTCCAGACTAAGTCCCTTATCCCGGGAATCCCCCTGTTTGCATCTTGAACCCCAGAGCTTCATCCAGAGTTCCAAACACCTGAGTATCTATAGATCAAGTCCACCTTGTAAGGACGTTGCTTTCCTGGAAAGCCCCTGACTCAGCAGAACCTGACACAAGCAGGGGAGTAATTTAAAGAAGAATAGTGCATACCACCAAGAGTTTATCAACATTGGAGATAACAGGCTTGAAAGAAACTTTATTATCATCCTCTTTTTCAGCATCTCTCTTAGTATCCTCCTCTTCATCAGAAAAGTGCTTAGCAGTAGACAAAATGACAGGGGGTAGCAGGCGCTTACCAGAATTCTTACTAGGAGACGTGATAGCAGGCTTACACTTCAGCAAAGCAGGATGGTGAGGAGAGCATGTAAAAAGGACAGCAACAGTGGTATCATTCTGAGTAGTAGGAAGTGCTAGGCTAGCTTCACTAATAATGATAGATTGGTGATCAGCTGCCAGTTCACGCTGTTGCCATACAAAATCCCTAGCATTGTGAACTAATATGGTGTGTTTGTAATTCTTCTGCATGCTGGCATTCTTGCCATGCTCACAAGTACAAATGCCATCAAAGGCACAACCACGTCTCAGCACATCACACTGGTAACAAGAGAGAGGCAGTAGAGAACTAGCAGCCCTCCAGATCGTTCTCAGACCAGCACTTATCACACTGCAAGGGATGTTAGTAGTACTGGACAGAGACTAATGAAGGACATACTATGCTGACTCTAGCTCAAAATGCCTGACATTTCTGAGGTGGCACAGTGATCTTTTTCTTAGTGCTGAGGACTTGAACACTAGCAGGCAGGCCAGTATCAATAACAGTAGTGTTGCAATGAAGGTGCAGAAGGTCAGAAAGTTCTATGTCAGTAAACATAGTCTGATCCAGCACCTAAGGACATTATGATTAGATGCTAGGAATTGGTGATGCAAAATGAACACTTATAACATATAAGAAAATCCTGTAAGCAGGGAGATGGACCTTAAAACAAGATTAGACATGGACACAGAAAAGGAGATAGATGACATACAGTGTGCTTGGGAGGGCTAGTATGAGCCATGGGGGGTGCTCAACCATGATGGCAAAGTTGTGTGGGGGAGTGTGAGAAATGGGATGAGTTGGCCTGGCCTTGGGCTCACTGAAAGTAATGGCAATTTATTTGATGGCTGAATAAGAAGGAGTAGTATGAGCAGGAGAGGCAATGCTACAGAAAGGACTGTCTAACATAGGTGAAACAGTAGGTGATGTGGCAAAAAGAGTAGAAGAGGCAGGGGCAGTACAGATAGACTGAGCACTGGGGAGACTAGCGATGGTAGGCAAAGTATGGGCCAACTATGCAGAGTCAATATTGCCAGTGTAAAAAGAAAAAATAAGACTTACTTTTTCTAACTTTAGTACTGGCCAGCAATACATTGATTTCATCAGATAATAAAGGAGTCTAATATGGGCACTAAACTTTAGCATCACAAAATCAAAATCAAACTTTACTTATGAATAACTCCACAAATGGACGCAACCAGTCAGCACCTTCATATTCTTAGTACTGGGCCATGCACCACTCACAAACCTCAACTTCCTGCACCCAGAAGCTGTCAGGGCCATGTACCACCAACCATTGTTGATAGAGCTGCATTACAGCAGGAACATTTTGTGGCGCATTGAAGGCACTGGTAGTCTTAGCACAATCAAATAACTACAAAGCCTTAGCAAGAAAATTGAGAAGGGCAGAAGTCAGACATTTTAGAAAAATGGGACAAAAACACAAGTGAAAAAAGATGTCTAGAAACAATTTTTATAAGGCACCAGCAGCATCACATAGACCATAGGGCAGTCAAATTAATGACAGTGTTTGACTGAGGACAGTCAATTTTTTAGTTGGGGGGAGATGATATGTAGGCTTCTACTCAGACTGAGTGCATCAAGGAACACTATAGGCCTACTGATGTTTGACAGACTGGAGACTCTAGCAACCTTCTTGGACACAGAATATCTCTGGTTTTGGTGCCCTGCTACAGACTTTACTTATCAGTCTCATCCAACATTTATTAGTTATTCAGCACATACTATCTGTTGATTTCAAGGATTTAGGAGGCTCAGAGCTCATAGCACTAGCATGGATGGCAGGAAGGTGGCTCTGACCAAACCCCAATTAATTTCAAAAAGAGTTAGCAGTAGGCACTGCCATTTGACAAGACACCTCAATTAGAAGTCTAAAAAATCAATAATGATGGCACAGGATATACTCAAGCCTGATATTTTGACCTATCAGAAATTGATACAATGTTTAGCACCAACATTAGCACTTACAGTGTCTGTTAAGAATTTTCTGACCATACTCCAGAGAAGCCTGGCCAATCAGAATTATACTAAAAAATGAGCAGATTTGTACAATTCTAAGTCAGTTTAGAATTGCCATGGCCAATAGACTATAACACTGTTGGTCGCTGTCATCTATGTGCTGCTAGTTGCCATTGACAGGTTGCTGTTAGCTGAAACTATAAGGAGAGGCACTACTTAGTAGTGCCGCAAATGGACTCATCTTAGAAATATAGTAGTAAATAGTATAAAAGATAGCTACTTCATATATATATAACAATAAATTGTAACCCTTTGAGTACCCAGTTACACTCAGCATTTAAATTGTGCTAGCTTGTCCTGACTTTGTCACTAAGTTGGGCACTAGCTTTGTCTTTATTGTCTTTTTTGTTTATAGTGCCACCTACAGGCATATTGTGTTGTGCTATTCTTTCTCTTTCCAATATTTTTGCCTTAACTATGGTGCTTATAGTTTACTAGATAGCATCTGAGGCACTATCATTTAGCATGTCATTTTATCACATTCGCTTGAGCACACTAGGACTCTGTCAGAACTCCTCACAACTATGTACCCCAGGCACTGAAGACAGTATTGTACTGTGTAACGTCCAGTGCACCCAACCATAGTTGGCATCATTAGCAGCTCTGGTAAAAAACATGTGGTCAAACCTTGTAAGAGGAGATTTTCACCCCTCAGATCCTGGAGAAAGATAACTGTGGTTTTAGTGGATATAGGCTGAGCCAGAGTCCCATACAGCATGCATAAAGCATTTCCATTGAGGTAGTCCCAGGTCTGGAAACTTCTGTTATTACATGAAAAGTATTTGTTCACAATATCT
>QFEW01004586.1:0-26940 GCA_003316525.1 Termitomyces eurrhizus | reverse complement strand
TGTACGTGTTGACAGATGGGCATGTCGTGCAACGCATTGATGCTCTGACTGGTGATGTTCAATGGACCTGGGCGAATCAGAAGTATGTTTCGTCCTTATCTATGGGAAAGGCTTCTAACCTCTTGACAGTAAAATGACCATCCTTACAAATCTCGTTTCCACTTCTTCTGCTTTATTCGCTGTCGCGTTCACAAGATCAAGTATGACTTTGAAAATTCACGTTACCGCTCTCGAACCGCAAACCGGTTTTGTCCTCTGCACCAGAGAAGTGCCATCAAATGTCAAACACTCGCAGACGTATACCGTGCTCTCTAGTTCGACATCCGAAACTAACCGCCCCCATGTTGCATGGATCGAGAATGGCCTACTTAAATCATTTCAACTCACGCCGGAGCTTGATGCAAAACCTGACTCTGTCGTCTTCCAGCATACAGTCCAACCTTTACCTGTCTATGAACGCATTTTAGATGTTGGACTTTCTCTGTCTGGGAGCGCAGTAGCAGTTGCTAGTGATGGATCGGCCACTCTCCTTGGCCTCGAAGGCGATACTGTGGTGGGAATCGGGGCACTGGCTTCTCTCATTTCGAATCCAGGAAAAGACAATGAAGACATTACAGAATCCATTTGGGTTGGTGCACTTGGTGAGAAAGCTGGAGAGGTTCTTGTTGGAAGAGTATATTGGTCCCACAAAATCAACGTTCGTCCCTCATGTCTTGTCTGTTCCTTCCAAGCAAGCTTAATGACACAGGCTCCCGCAGAAAATAAAAGTAGAAACACTGACCTCCACTTCAGTGCCTGGCACCCATCCCAAGTTAAACAGTGCTGCCTTTGAAGTTGCTTTCGACACCCGAACCCACGGAATTATAGCTCATGTATGTATACCTTCCTGTAGTCGTCACTCCACTTTTTCATGTGCTTTCAGGCGGCCCTATCTTGCTCAACCTCCATGCTTTTTACCACTACTAGTGGGACTGTCCAGCTCTGGCAACTTGCTCCTAATTCAACAGAGCTTTGGACCCGGGAAGAGGCACTCGCCTCCGTTGTACTTTCCGAGTTTGTCCAACTTCCTGAAGGTCAACTGAATGGAGTGGCTGCAAGAAAAGACGAGGAAGGTTTCTTTGACAGAATTTTGAGACATACAAATGATGCAAAGGTGCTTCCATCTCGTGTCAACGATGGGACCTAGTTGACGACTTGCAGAATCTTCCACATTATCTTCACGGATTCCTTCGACGATTTGTAACCGGGTCTTATGTCTCTACAACTTCCGTTTCAGTATCTTCACTGGCCTCTTTTACAGAAGGATATCCTATTCGCGATACATTTGGCTTGACTCAAATCATCGTTGTTGCCACATTACAAGGAAAGATTTTCGGAATGGACTCGAGCACTGGTCGTATTGTTTGGAGCCGCATACTTGGACATGGCTGGGCTGCAGAGGTCGGTGCAAGCATTGTACCGGTTAAGATGTTCCTTTTCGAACCGGGGGACGCGAGAGAAGAGCGGGAAACCAAGGGCCCAGAGGTAATCATTGTTGCCCAGCGACGTGCAGAAAACGTATGTATCAAACGAGTGTGATCATTCATAGGTTGCGCTAACTTGGGTGTAGACTCTTGTTGACACTGTTATCTTCCATATCGACGCCTTCACCGGAGCTTCCGCTTCCAACGCCGACACCAGTGTACCCCAAGAAGACTCCAACGGTCTCCTCCAAGGCTTCGACATAGTACCTGGTCCTGTGATCGAAGCTTACCTTCTCTCACCTTCCCTTGACGCAGCGAAAAAACATGCCACATCTGTTTTGTTGCTCGATGAGTTCCTTCAAGTTTACCTGTATCCATCCACGCCTTATACTCGTGCAACGCTCCGCGACCTTCAGTCATCACTGCACTTTCCACTCCGCACGAATGCTGACGGCGTCACACGCATTCTCGGTCATTCAATTGCTCCACATTATGCTGGAGAACACGGTGCCGAAGGCCATGATGGGGAGCGAGGGTTCGTGGCTTACGCCACCTGGACACTAGGACTGCCGCCGGACGAGGTCGTAAAGACGATGATTCCTCAAATTCGTGGGCCAGTAGCTTCACTCGGAAAAGTACTTGGGAACCGTACGACTCTGTATAAGTATCTGAACCCCAACCTATTCATACTGCTGACTGCGCCTGCGCCTGCAACTCCATCCATGAAGAAAGGCAGAACTTGTGGCTTGTACATTGTGGACGGGGTGAAAGGCACGATAATCTATGAGGCATCTCTACCTGCTCTACCTAATAAGAAAAAGGTGGCCGACAAAGAGTCTTGCGACATCAAAGCGATGCTGGTGGAAAACTGGTTGGTATATCAGTATTATGATCCTGACTGGGCAGGCGTCGGGCTTTCGAAAGGATGGAGACTGGTAAGTGTAGAATTGTACGAGGGCAGCGGGATAGATGAGAAGACTAGAAGGTATGTTGTGGTTTTATGCTTTGATTCGGACGGGAAGTGATTACAACTCTAGTTCGGACATGACATCTTTCGCCAACGATACCATTCATGTCCACGCCTATGAGCAAGCATACCTCCTCCCTCATGCCATCACTGCTTTTGCGCCTACTTCAACCAAGTTTGGCATAACGGTCAAAGATTTAATCGGTATTATATTCCTGAGCGAACATTTTGAATCTTGCTCATATTCTGTCAGTGGCAAGTCAAACACACCAAATCGCTTCAATCCAACGTCATCTGTTGAACCCTCGGCGACCTCACCGCAAAGTCACTGTCCAGGAGCAGGAAGAATTCCTTGTTTCTTATGAGCCCGTCGTGGCGTCTGACCCTCGACGTGTACTTTCACATACCTACGAGGTCTGTGTTTTTGTTTCTGTTATAATTTACGATATCTTGATTTTCGTTCATGCAGGTGGCCAACGTTCAACGGATAGTAACGTCATCTACTCTACTAGAATCAACATCTTTGGTCTTTGCCTATGGCCTGGACATGTTTGCGACACGTGTTACGCCATCCAACACGTTTGATGTTCTCAACGAAAACTTTAACAAGGCACAGCTAGTGCTTACTGTCAGTGGACTGGCGTTGGCAATCATTTTTACCAAGCCCATGGTACAAAGAAAGAGGCTGAGGGAAAAGTGGTACTAGCTGGATTTTGTATTAGCTACAAAAAATCTTCTCTTCGCCTCGTGATCTCGACGCCGGATGAGTGAGCGAAGCTCAAAGCACTGGGTTTCTGTGATCGTACAGTGACACTGTCAAGGTCGTCGGACGCGAGGAGGCATGCTGTGCGAGTTATCTCCAAGACGAATTTTTCTAGTGTGAGATACGATGATTGCTCCATTTGCTGGTCAAATGTGAGTTGACGAACTGGCGAGTCTAGAAACAACGTACTTTGACTATCTCCGCTATGATAGCAGGATAATCCAGTAAAGGTCGTTGATTTACAACAGACCGTTCATGGAACGCGATGTTTGTGATTACTCTTTGCTTTGCTTCACGCTCTGGTGGATTGACGCCAATGAGGACGGGAAGAGAGAGATTTTTGATGAAGACACTTCGCGAGGTAGACGATGCGGATGTGGTGGTGTCGACAGAAAAGTTTTCTGCAAGCAAGATTTGCTTGGGCAAGTCAACCACTACTCGTACTTGCTGTGCGAGTATTCCTGCGAGAGTCAATGCTTCCTCACTGACGGCAGAGACGAGCGTTTCAACTCCACGAAACGAAGAACCTCCGACTTTACTCGAGATGGCTTTGGACAGGTGGCCGTAGTGAACGGAGTCAAGGACATTGTCAGATCTTCCAGATTTATTCAAAAAGGATGGCTCGAGATGGAGGTAGACTGAAACCTGAACGGGTTGCGGGCGTGACTTGCCCCAGCAGTCTGGGCCAACATCTGCAGAGAGGTGAAGGGTATCGATAAAAATCACGTCTGTTTGGGTGGTAGACATAATAGTTAAAAGTTGTTGTCGTGCACAAACTCGAGTGTACAACTCATTATTACGAGACTACATGTATCAACTCTTGATTCTAAACTGCTCGTGAGAGGAAGACAAAAGAAAGGCCTTGGAAAAAAGTGTCGAAAGAGTGCATACACAAAAAAAAGGAAGAATACTCACCGAGTTATTGTTGTTTTTCCTTCTTCTTCCTAGTCATCGGACCTGTCCAGATTTCCCCGCCTGAACCGACTCCAGAGGACAAAAGATCATCCATCCAATTACTGCTAGTACTGTCTTTGCCAAGTTCCTCGAACTTTCTGTTGAAACGACCCAACCGGCCAGTCATGGACATCTCCTCCTCCATCCCGCGAGCGTTGGACCAAGTGCCGGTGTTCCATACTGGATTATTAGTAGTGTCTCGTGTGAGTCGTATTGTCGAACGGGGTGAAGTCGTCCAGTGTGTAAATGAGGTGCCGTCAGAACGAATGACGAGTTGGGGAAACTTTGGAACAATTGGGTTGGGAAGAACGTGTGGGCGGCGTTTCCATACGTGAGTTCGTCCGTACGGAGAGGTGGACTTGAATCGGACTTGGATGGCAAGCGTTGCTCGTGTCGATGATAGTCGGTGCGCTACTGACATTTTTGACCCTCGAATTGGCGGAAAATTCATATTTTAATTGTTGATGTCAACAACAGTAGTAAACTATATTATTTAATCCAACCGGTCCACTTTTCTATAATCACCAGGAATATCGTCCGCGAGCAAGCGTTTGAGTGCAAAGAAGATGGCCACAAAGATCATACATAGGATAAATGCCGCACGCCATGGGTATGTTGCAACGTACACCTGAAGATCCATCATTTTCATGTTCAAGTACTGGAGGAAGAGACATGAGGATGACAAGCGCAGACGAAACACAAGACGCACTCTGGCAACTCGCTCAACGAAATTCTCCGAGTGCTTGTACGGGAGCTTGCCTGCGGCGGCGGCTTCTACAGTCTCGAAGAGACTCTTGCTTGACGAAACTTTGAGTCTCTTGTTTGCGGGATCACGATCATAGTACACGAGCCTCTGGATACAAGCCCATGAGCGACATTTGGGGATTATATGGACAAAGCTCACCTTGTGATCCGTAACAACCACTGGGACATCATCCCAATCGGCATCTTGCTCGGCAACAATTCCATACATGCTCTTCATCCAATCCTTCCACTTTTCTGCGTCCATCCATGCCCAAACGACCTCTTTGTGACCAGTGACACCGCTGCCCTTTGTCCTGAGTCTCCACTTTTTGGCCACGTCCTGAACACGCTTGGCGACCTGGTCGCTGTTCGCTGAAGTGACGGCTGCAATGACAACAAGCGGGGCGTGAGGGGCATTCATGACGCCCTGGAAGGTGTCCTGGGTAAGCTCGAGAGCTGTTGGCAGACGATGCTCGAGGAACCACTTGCGGAGGGAATTTTCTGGCGCTAGTGCGTGTTCATGGAGGATAGCAGCAGGAACATGGACGTCGTGGTCTTTGAAGACGAGAAGAGCCCAAGTGCTTGTGTGGGGTATGCTGAATCTGGCGAGGAGTGTGGGATCGGAGACTGTAAAGACGGAAGGGGAGCCGAGGAGGATGGCAGCAGCGCGGGCGGCAGTGTCCTGGTGAAAAGTAAGTTGTAGTCATGGTCATGTAGAGGACGTACAAGGATAGAATTGTCGGAATGGACAAGGAGATACATGACCTGGTGTTCAGCTACCAAGGACTCTAGGTCGGAGGGCTGAATAGGATGGAGACCTGCGGAAGCAGCATTGTCTGCAAAGGCTTTGAGTTGGTCGAGCTTACGACCGCCATTGTACTCGGTGTTGATGCCGCCAGTGGACATGTAGACGAGGGTAGGGTACCCCTGGATATTGTGTGCCTTGCAGAGGGCTGGGTTTGCTTCACAATCGACTTGAACGATGCTGAGTTTATTCTTCATCTCATGGGCGAGCTGCTTCCAGACGGGAGCGAGTTTTTTGCAGTGGCCGCACCATGGGGCAAAAAACTTGACAAACATGGGACCTTGGGCAAGAGTAGAGGCAAAGGATTTGTCGGTGAGAGAGAGAAGCTGGCCATCGGGGTTTGGCTTTGGGGTGACGGCGAGAACTTGGTCGTCGATATAGCGATGGAGAGCAGGGAGATTACGGGAGCCTAAGAAGTCGGGGAGTCTTTGACCATTACTGTACATGCGGAGTGTAGGGTAACCAGGGACATCCTGGTCGTTACATAGATCTAAGAATGGGAATGAGCGAGGGACACGAGGCAAGGTGAAGAACGGACCTCCGTGTACGGAACAGTCGACCTGGGCAAAATTGAGAAAAGGGAGACTTGACTCTGCAACGAGCTGTTCCCATGTGGGCGCGAATTTGCGGCAATGGGGACAATAAGGGGAGAAGAACTCGATGAACCAGAGACCAGTGGCAGTCTGGGGGAAAGAGTCAGGAGTGAGGGAGATGGCCTGGGCCTGGATGGGGACGGCGGTGGAGGCGAGGACGAGAAGCAGAGACGAGACACAGTGGAAACGCATAGGGAGAGCGCGGCAGGCGCGACGTGTCGTTGATGAGTGCTTACCTAATCAAGAAAAGCTAGATCGAACAGTGATGGAGAGATATTCGTTTGGGCAATTCGAGGGCGAGGTGCATGTCGGGCTGTACAAGAATGTGACAAACGCAGGGGAGATACGACGGAGAATCGGGGAGGGGACGGGAGGGCGACGGATTGGGTACATTGACGCGAGCCTAGTTGGTGTGATCTCTCTGCGATGACCGTGATTCTTACAAGACGTAGATTACAAGTCGACTACATGTGCAGACAGCGATCTACCAGGCGCTGCTGGCGGAGTCGCAGGGCGTGCTGCGGACGCGATCTGTGCACACCGAGGTCATCTGGGCACTGAACCCGACGAACAACATCACAGAGGGTCTGCGACGGTACGGGGTGTCGGACGGGACGACTGCGGTGCTTGTGGTCAGCATGGACGGCGCAGGCGAGGAGGTGGGGGCGGGGATTGCGGGGACGCTGGTAGGTCTCGACGAGCTTGCGGGGGTGACTGACTATGCGCGGGTTTGCAAGGTAACGACTGTTTATTATGTTTATTATACGACAACTGATTCCACTCTAGTATCACAAACTAAGCTCGGCGCAGCGGCTGGACGCGATCGTAGTGGCGACTGTTGCCGCAAAGAGCGTGATGACGTAATACGAATTGATCCGACCATAAAAAAATTTGGGACTGGACGAGTGTCTGTCGTGGTGCGATGCTGCCCAAGGTGGCGACGCAGATTCTTCACTCGACCGGCCGTGCAGTCAGCTCGCTTCAGCACCAGTCCTGTTCCATCCGCAATGTCCTCCAGTCCAACAACACTGGCCTCGCGCCTTGGAACTCTTCCAGCAATTCCCACCGCGGCAACTCGGGCGGCAGTGCTCGCTACAGCGTCCGTCTCCTTTTCTTTTTTTTTATCGTTGTTGCTCATTTTATTCTTTATAGGGCGCCGGTCGGGCAGTGACCCATGCAAATGCTGCGTTTCCCTCACATGACGGCACCTTTGTCCAGTCCGACGACCAGGACGAGCCTGCTCCTCGTCGCGCTTCTCTCGCGTACACCCGCATCCGTAGCAGCAATCTCTCCATCTCTGCTCGCCCCAGTGTCCTCAAGACCGTCCAGCTCCATGCTCGTGCCCGTCACGCCTTTGCCGCTACTGCTGACCAAGCTCCCGTCTCTCCCCTAGAGGATCCCTCTACTCCTCTAGATGAGCAACAACAGATCTCCCATGCCGCAAAGTCTCTCCTCGAAGCACGTCGCTCCGGCAACTCTATCCGTGCCGCAGAGGCCGTCCGTCAGTTTCGTCAGTCCGTAGTCCATCCCAGCGTTCGCGAGTTCAATGCCGCCCTCGAGGCTCTCCAGGCCACCCGTCGTCCCGGTGAACCCCTCAATCTCTTGCTTGAAACTTACAATGACATGCTCCGTCATTCTCTTCTTCCCAACGCCAGGACCTACGTTGCCCTCATTGACTCTCTCACCGCCCGTGACCACGAGGTTCACTCTGCCATCGCTTCCATCAACCGTCGCATCCAGTATCGCGCCCTCACCGGCTTCGCAGACCCTGTCGCTGATCAAGCTGACCATAGCCGTATCGAGATGCTTCGTCGTGAGAACAACTTTTCCACTGCAATCTCTCTTTTCGAGACCGTCATTTCCATCGACGGTAACAGGTCGCTCCTCGGTCACACCTACATGTCTCTCCTCCGTTCTTGTGCCCTAAACTCCAATGTAGATGCCGCCATCAACGTCTGGGCTCAGCTTCAGAAGCGCGATGATTTCTTCCCCAGCGCCGCCATGTTTCTCGAGATGATTCGCGCCTACACAAACGCAGGCCGGCTCTCTGACGCTGAACAAATCTTCGACGACTACAAATCCGCTCTTAAACGTGGCAACATTTATATCTCCTGGTCCAGAGACCAAACGGACCCCAATCGTCTCAATCTTCTCGTCTGGAACCAAATGATCGAAACTTACTTCCGCTTCGACAGGCCTGACAAGGCCGTTGCCCTTGTGGACCAAATGATGCAAACTGACTTATCCCAGCTCCAGCAACAAGTCGTTGTCGATCCTCCTCCTGTCGCTTCTGCCACTTTTACCGCAGTCCTCACCGGTTTCTGCCAAATTGGCGACGTCGACACTGCTCTTGTTTGGTTCGACAGGCTTCTTGCCCAACCCCCCTCTTCTCAAGACCCCTTCAAACCTGTAGGCGTCGCCATGAAGCCGGACGAGGTTGCCTGGCAGGTCATGCTCGATGCTCTCGCCGTAAAGGGCATGTTACACGACCTCAATCGTCTCTTTTCCGTTAGACTCGCCGAGAATCCTCGCCGCATTCGCGTTCCCCAACGCACAGTCGTCTATTCCGCAAACATGGCTCAGTTACCATCCATGGACGATGAAAAATACACTACCACTCTTGCTTGGTTGCAATCTGATGTCCTCAACTCTTCCGAATTTAAACTCAAGCACCGTTTCAATCTAACCACCGAGATCGCCACCGCATACCTCGAACGCAAGATGTATACAAAGGCTTTCGATGTCATTTCTGCCTACTTGTCCGACTTTATCAAGACTATGTCAGACAGCAATCTCGGTCTCGGCTTTCCCCCTCCTCTTTCCCAGGTCCAGGAGATGCAGCTCAAATTCACCGACAAGCTTTATCAGGTATCCCAAGGCGACGTCCCATATTCCATCCCTATGCATCTCGCACGCTTTGCTGTCACCCTCCGCATCACCCAGCCACCCAGCTTCGTCCCCTTCTTCCTCCATTCCTACGCTCTCTCTCGCAAATCTAAAAATTTGCCTGTTACACAAATGACTCGTCAGGATTGGGAGTTGCTTCTCATGGCAGCCAACTCGTTCGAGTCCCTACACGACACCGAGAACCCTCCTCAGCCTCCCATCCCCGACTTTGCTTACCAGGATCTCGCATCAGTCATCCGCGACCTCGCCGGCTTTAAAGTCGACTTGAACAAGATGAATAAGGACCTCGTCCGACAAGTCCTTGCTCAACTCTCTCAACGTCTTGGTTCTGACGGCATGCGCTCGCTTCTCAAGAAATCCGGTTTCATCAGTGTCCTCACCGACTTGGATCACGACCAGGCAAATGAGGACGCTGTTTCAGAAACCAGTGGAGCTGACTCGGGCTATGCCTCTGAAGCACCCTTCAAAATGGACTTTTCGTTGTCCAAGAAGATCATGGAAACAGTATGGCCTAGTGCCAACTTGGACGAAGCAATGAATTCTATCTATATCAAGTTCCAGAAAACTGTCAAGGCTGGGCGGTGCCCTCATACGGGCGCGCTTGCTGTCCTCATCCATTGGAACTCGCGCTGGGGGCGCATGGACGAGATACGCTTTATATACACTGTCGCTCAACGTATGCTTCGGACGCTTGAAAAAGACAAGATGGCTCAAACAGCAGGGTGGCTCGAGATTGAAAATGCCATGATATCCGCCCTTGCGCAATGCGGTGACATCGAGGGTGCACACCAGTATCGGCAGCGCATTCTTGCCAACGGTGGCGTGCCCGATGCTCAAGCATATGGTGCCCTCATTCTCAACGTCAAAGACACGACGGATGACGCTTCCAATGCGCTCGAGCTGTTCCAGGAATCTCAGACTTATCGTGTACAGCCAACCCAGTTTCTATACAACAACATCATCTCCAAGCTGGCCAAGGCACGCAAGGCGGACTATGCCCTTGCGCTCTTTAAACAGATGAAAGAACTCAATCTTCCACCGACAAGCGTGACATATGGTGCAGTTATTGGTGCTTGTGCTCGAGTCGGCGATTTGCATTCGGCGGAAGCGCTATTCGTCGAGATGACGCAAGACCCGAATTTCAGGCCTCGTATCCCTCCGTACAACACCATGATGCAAATGTATACCACCACAAAGCCAGATAGGGCTCGCGTCCTTTATTTTTATGAAGAGATGTGCAAGGTGAATATCTTCCCAAGTGCCCATACGTACAAGGTCTGCTTTTTCTTTCTTTATCACTCAACTCTAGCTCATGGAGATTGCAGCTACTCCTCGATGCTTACGGTAGTATCGAGCCTGTTGACCATGAAGGAATGATGTCTGTTTTTGATAGACTTAGAGCCGACAAGAGGGTACCCGTGGAAGGTACTCACTACGCCGCTCTCATAAACGCCTACGGGTGTGCCTCCAAAAACCTCGACAGAGCTATAGAGGTCTTCAACAACATGGACATTCCGGCTGATGCCATCGTCTACGAGACCATGTTCACCGTTTTCACCAGCCAACGTCGCGCGGACCTCATCCGCCATTATCTCAACAAGATGCAGCTAGAGGGTGTGCGCATGACCGCGTACATTGCCAATACCCTGATCAAGTGCTATTCCCTTCTTGACGACATTGAAGAGGCGCGAAAGTTGTTTGAATCTCTTGCGGATCCCCCAGAAGGCGTTGCTGCCCCAAACAACCGCGCACGCCATCCATCTTCGCAGGCGGCGCCCACCATAGACCCAGACACCCCTGTGTACCGCGAAGTGAGTGTTTTTTTTTGACAAAAACACAGAGTATTCAGAAAGTCTCACTTCCTTTCCAGCCGTCAACTTGGGAAGCAATGGTTCGCGCAGAGCTTGGTTCAGGAAACCGAGATAGCGCGTCTGCTCTTCTGGAGAGGCTAAAAGCAAGGCAAGTGCCTTTTAAATGTATGATCCCCATCCTTTGGCTGATCATTCATTGTCTTTAGACAATACCCTGAAGCAGTGTTCAACCGGATTAGCGGTATTCTAGTAGACCATTCACAGGTACCTCTATAAGTAACCTTTTGTTGTAACACAATGCTTTTTATCTTGCATACACTAACCCTCTAATTTTCATGTATGATTATTTATTCGCCTCGACATATTGTACTGATATAACCACGTACGTAGTCCATCAAAAGTACTTACCTTGAATTGCGGTACAATCACCCTTCACTTCTATTGACATTATAATCAGCATTTGTTTGTCAATGAACATTGACTTGTAATGTATCCGATTCCCTGCTTAGAATTTGACAATCTTCCATTGCGATGCCAAAATGTTGTCCCAGGTATACTCCTCTTCTATCATCTCCTCTTCGCCTTCCTCTGGCCCAGCAAGCCGGTATGAAAATGACGGACTGGAGCCGCCTGGCCTTGGAAACTGTTTTATGACAATAACCTGGTGCTCAGCATTACTCTCTGATAGACGAACGACAGAAGCCAACGAAAGCATAACTTCCGGTGAGACCGTAAGAGGATTGAGCGCGAGGCCCTTGATAGATGTTCATGAACAAGGATTTTTGCATAAACAAGAAAACGCACTTTCCACCCAACCAATGTGCCTACGGCCAACTGTCCAATATCAGATATCGTTACAAACTCGTCCCAACCTTTTTCTACGCGGCTCCAATCCGGATCATTGCCAGCGGTCCCGTCGGTGTAGTCGAGTTGCACGTTTTCCTCCTGCATTGTCATATCCTGGTAATCATAATCCTCTTGAATTTGCTCCCTCTGTCTCTGCTTCCTTCTCTTCTTGCGTTGATTGCTACTCCACAGACCCTCCTCCACGTCCACACTGGTCACAAACATCCTCGGAGGCAATTCTCCCCGCTCTTGCTTCTCCGAAGGCGGAATCAGTCTCGGCCGCGCTGAAATGACCTCGGGACCGGTTAGATCTTGCACTGGCTGCGGTGATGACTTTGAAACAGGCTCTTTAGCCGCACATTCTCCGTCAAATACTATTTTGAGAGGTAAGGGTGCAGTCATGGACTGCTTGAAACCTTTCCGCTTATTCTTGTTTCTCAATGTCGACATCATGATCCTTTCCCCATCCACATTCATGGTAGTTATTCCTTGCGGTCCTTCAGTTGGTCGCTTCGTCTCCACATCGCGACCGTCTGCTTGCGTGAGCTCGTCTTCCTGTATGTTCGTCCCTGACTGATTATTGGGAGCAATGATGTCGGCCGAAGTGCCCACCTCAGTCAACTTGGTTTTTAGCCCCAGTGATACCATGTTCACAGCAGAACAATTTTTCGGTGGAACTAGGACAGGATCGACGGATTGGGCGAGCATAGACTTGTCATACTTCTTCTTCAAACGCCGTCGAAGGTTGCGACTGCGTGTTTGTGTCTTTCCATGACCAGGTGGTACGAAATGTTGACTTTAATTGACATTAACAGCTACACAACAACATTGGACTAGAGACTTACGGGTGCGCAATGCGGTGTACAGATTTAGCGTCTGGCAGTTTTGCAGTGAGAGGCGGCGAACCCTCAGATGAGGATGAGGATGAGGTCGAAGATGAAGATGAAGACGAAGAAGATGAAGACGAGGATGAGGAAGATAACGAAGATGAAGACGAAGACGAAGACACATCTGAATCATCCGACAATTCGGTACGCAGCTTGAAACCCGACTCTTTTCTCCTTTTCAAAAGTGGTTCAGCTACAGATGACTGAACAGGTCGACTTAGAATAGATAAGGCTCTTTTTCTTTTCTTGCCACGCGATGAAGCTGGGAATTGTTAATACATGCGCTCGAGGTAAGCATACGTGACTTACTGCCGACAGAGTCTACACCTTGAGACAGCGCTTTTACAAGGATTAAATCCCCGTCTCTGACTACGTCCAATGGGCTGTCGTCTAAAAGTTCAAAGTCGTCAAGAAGCAAAAGTACATCTTTGCCTGAGATCTGCAGGGATGGAATTTGGCAGGAAATCAAGTACTTGAGCTCGCCAATTGTAGCAGGTACGTTGTCAGAATGCGGAGCGAACCAAGCCTTGATTTCGGGCAGGGGAGGTTTGGTTTGCAGCTTCAGACGCATTTGCAGTCTGGTCAGTGTCGAAATTTCGAGGATCACGAGACGACAGATTGTATGGATTCTTGTCACGCGATGGGTCACGAGACTAGCAGAGCGAACACGTCGACCCATCCTTCGAGTGTTTGATCATTTCTTTCTTTCTCTTCAATACCCTTTCCAAAGCATTCGTGCTCCATATCTGCTGCCGCCTTGTATTCGGTTGCTAATTTGTGCCAGCTATGGCTCAGTATCACTATGATGAGGCAGGAAACATGGCTGCCTACTTCCTTCTTACCTTCCTTGCTCTGGTTCTGGTACCAACCACTCTCATGTCCTTTAGGCCTGCCAGTACGATCTTCAGGCATTATACACCATTATTCTTAACAATATTTCCAGAAAAATCCCCCTCTGGCTGTCAATGTCAACCATGTATTGAGCAACGACAACGGATCGGCTCCTTGAAGCAGACTCTTAACAAAAAGTATGGTTCAAGTCTTACCAATTACTTTGTCTTGGCTAATGACAAAACTTCCAGGACTTGTTTCCTTGTCGCTGGTTGGGTCTTACTGGGATTCGTAGGTTACAAGGTGGCCAATGCAAAGTTAGAGAACACGATCTATGACCCCTTTGAAATATTGGGCATCAGAGTGGTTAGTTGTAAACACCTCGTCGTTATCAGTGCTAACTGGACATCAAGGGGACTGCCGAGAAAGAAATCAAATCGCATTACAAAAAGCTTTCGAAGCTTTAGTGCGTGTTCAACATATTTCGTTCAATTTTTCCGTTAACCTATTCTTAAGTCATCCTGACAAAGTTAAGGCCACTGCGAATATGACAATCGAGGCCATACAAAATCGTTTCGTCGAGATCACCAAGGCTTACAAAGCGTGCGTATTTTCCGGATTTGTGCATCTGTTTTTCTAATAACTGTCCTGCAGCCTCACTGATGAAACTGTTCGAGCGAATCTTGAAAAGTATGGAAATCCTGATGGCCGAGTTGATGTGTCTATGGGTATTGCCATTCCAAAATGGATTGTTGAGGGAAAGAATAATATCTGGGTGCTTGGTTTCTACGGCATTGTTTTCGGTGGGGCCCTCCCTGCTCTTGTGGTGGGTATTCAATGTATATACCTTTGCTTCGACCAAAGACCTTATTGTTTCATTAGGGCCGATGGTGGTTTGGTAGCCGTAAAAAGACCAAGGATGGAATTAACGCCTCGTCGGCAGCTGCATTTTTCAAAACACTCAGGGAGGATTCTTCATTCGAAGAAGTTTTCGGGACTTTTGTGAAAGGCTTTCAATGGGAACTTTCAGCGCATAGATCTGCATTGTCACCTGAGTTGAACACTCTTGAGCAACAAGTTGCAGAGAAAGCTGGACTGAAGTATCACGAGGTACAAAAAGTATGCGGAGATGATCCACAAACGCGAACTGGCCTCATCCTACTCTATGCTTATATGTTGCGGTTCGATGTCCGATCTTCTATCCTCCGAAAAGGTAATTTTCATTTCTTTTGCGGTGGTCATCCCAGTCTGTTAAATGCATCCTCTTCTAGAGCAAAGGAGAATGTTGCTTCAAACCCCTTTGCTACTCAATGCCCTTCTCAACATCGCAACATCGCGCAATTGGCTTTCTCCTTCATTGGCTGTCATGAGATTACATGCATACATCACACAAGCTCTTCTCCCTGGGCCTGAACGCATGCGTTTTGCTCAGCTCCCTGGTATTAAACTCGACGAGGTCTTGACCCTTGCCCCCAAGGCCACCGATCTGAGGGAGTTTGAACAAGCTCTCGCCGAGAAGCACGACATCAGAATTCTTGACATTAAGACAGTACTTGCAAAATGGGGTCGTGTCGAGATTGTTGATGCAGTTTTCAAAGGTATCATCATCCATCCATCCGGCCTTTCCTTTTCGTTTGTTATGCTTGCTTACAAGCTTTTCAGTAATCGGCGAGCGTGTTGTGACTCCTTCATCAATCGTATTCCTTGTTGTCAAGTTGAGAATATCTCCACCCCTGTCAAACGTCGTGCAAGAAAAAACTCTCGACGTTAACGAAGCTAAACGCCGTATAAAACTCAATGACGAGAAAGACGAAGGGTTCCTTAATAGTCGGAAAGAAGCTGAAGAGCTTCCACCAGATAATCAACTACCTGGCTGGGTCCACGCACCATATTGGCCTGGGGTATGCAATTCTGCCCTTCCTGTTTTCCTATTTTTATTCTAAGTTTGTTCGCTGTGTCTAGGAGCGCAAGCCCTCATGGTGGATCGTGCTTGGAGACGAAAAATCTAATCGTATCGTCGTTCCTCCGATGAGGATTACCGATATACCATTCGCCCAACCCTATCACGAGCGAGACTACCGTTCTTACAAAATCCAATTTCAGGCTCCCCAGAATGTTGGTGTCTTCACTTGGAAAGTGCAACTCATCAGTGATAGCTTTGTCAACGAGGATACCTCCCGCGAAATCACTGTACGTCAACGACACTTGACTTGTTCACTTGTGACGTATTTAAGGGTTATTATTATAGCTGAAGATTGAGGATACTTCTACACTTCCCAACGACGATCAATCAGAGGATGAGATTTCCGATCCTGATGAAGATAGTATTGCAGGGCAAATGGCAGTCATGCGTGGCGGTGCAGTTAAGAAAAAGTCGATTGATGAGGAAAGTGATGATGAGAGCACTACCGATGACGACGGAAACGACAATGACACCAGTAGTGACAGTGATTAGAATATTGTCTCACTCTTCATATTCTATGCAACTTTGTTGGGAGAGGTAATTTTGAACAGGACACGTATGTAAGTAAATTACTCTAAGTACACTTATTGCTGGGCTTTCAGCCCTAGATTATTCAGAATACATTTTCGAGTGTTCAAGCCATCACAACCACAATGTCTGGTGCCGAGATGGACACTATGATCTGATAGGACCTCTGTCCTGACATTGATATTACGGAGGTTGATGTTTTGATTGCTCGCAGACCCTTCGACTGAAGTTTTGGGTATTGTTGGGAGCCAAATACCAGAAGGATCCTGTAACATAACCCGGTCAAATTCGGAAATTGATGAGATATGTTACAGTCACATTTACGTTTCTAGGCACACTATTGAGCTCGGGAGAACCGAGACTAACTCGACAAGCAAGAAGAGTGTCAAAAATGAGCTATAATCAACGTTAGACTGTAGATTAACCACAATGCGAAAACATACAATCGAATATAAAGGAGTAATTAATTGATAACGAGAACATCACATACACAGTTGTCGTACGGTCGGTGACATAGGTGATAAAATCTGCGAAAGAGAACAAGAAAACAGCGCCCCCTGACTGGACGAATCCGCGAAAGACACGAGCCAAAGACGATTTCCTTAGGGATGGTATGAATGGAGGCTTGCAATGTAAAAGAGCATAGCCAACACCGACTTTATTTTGAGAGCGGGGTAGGTGAACAAGGCACGGGATAAATCAATTACACAACATACCGGCAAGACCTGCTTCAAGAAAGGTCTGTAGACCTAGCCAAACCAAGAACAGACTTTCAAAGATCGAGTCACTTTGATGAAAAACCCTGTGTGCAACTGTTAATACAAGCGCGAAATGAGAAGAGTCAGCATACATCTGATTGAGACTGAGACTATGTTTAATGCCGACTATACCAGCGCCCAGTGATATGGCAAAAACTGTGACAGAAGTTATAAAGAAAACACCAAATGCAATTTCATTCTTTATCAAACGATAGAACCTATATGCCACTTCAAGCAAGTCACAGAAAACTCCCGATATAGACAAACCTATATGCCAAAAAAATGTGGGCAATCAAACCAACAACGGCGATGCATATCAATGTCACGGAATTCCCCCAGAAACTGACTATCGTATGAGATAGATCATCAGTAAGTGGAAGGCTGCAATTTAATCATGTCACGAACCTCCAGTGGCGCCAGGATCGACATAGCTTTTGACGCTTTTCGGATTGGGTCAGAGACATCAATTACTTAAATGTCCCAGTACTTGCCAATAATTCCAAGCCATATGAATTGAGCTGGACTTTTCGTTAATAGATTGATGTGATAACCGAAAGAAGGACTTACACAGCACAATGAAAAGTATTGATAACAAAAAGGACTTCGGTAAGGTATCTAAAGAACAGATCAGCCAAAGACCAACATCGAGACCAATCGATGGCGCGGGCACTTTATCCACCAAGCATCGCTTATTCCTGGGAAAAACTGGTGAATACTCGCGGATTTATCATCGAAGAACTTACGGGTATTACGATACGATACATACTGCAGCATTATGATGCCATATAAGTAGGTATTCACTGTATTCATGTAACCTTAATGAGCATGATTACTCCAAAAAATCAAAGAAAACTTGTCCTACGGAAAATGCCAAGGAGTAGAGGACCTAGATACTTTTGAGGTTAAAGAATCAATTTGAAGAACGAGGTACATACCAAGTAACTTATCAAAATCACCCATATCATTGGGAACCTAGGGACAATTGTACCTGCAAAAGCTCTCTCTTTATATATGTATATACATTCATTAAGGATGATATTCGCTTCACTCAAGGTGTGACAAGTCAAGACTACATACATACATGGCCAGACTCAAGGGACGGCAGGCCGATTTCCTCAATAAACATAGGGTCGGCGACCGAGCCTACCATATTTATCGTAGGTTGGGAGCTGGTATCGAATAAAAGGAGCAAATATTCGCATGTACTTGTGCACTCCCAGAAAGTTGAATGGACATGCAGAGCGCGCGAACAAAAGTGAAGTTAAGAACAGTGCTCATGAAGGTGAAAACCGCCTTAGCTCTGGTTGGTACGCAACGGCGGTGAACTCTGAAGGCTGTTAAATACGTGGGTGACGCCAGGTGATGTGTATGTTTTTAGAAAATCAAAGACCGAAGGAAAAAGTACCGTAGAAGCGGGTCGAAAGGGCAACATAATTTTGTTCAGACTTGAATCCTTCCTGACGGACAGTGGAAGTCCAAAATCTTGAACTTCATATATGGTCTCATGCGTCGGATAATCGAAGGGCAGAAGAGGTCATAGCAGTCAATAAGTGGACGCGTTAGCGCTTGAAGATGAGAAGTGCCCGAGACTCAGATGATAAAATGGTGAAGAGGTTTGGATGCTAAGCAGATTGAAGCTTAATTAAATAATTAGGCGCTTACATACATTATAAGCCTCGATCGGTCAGGATATCATAATCCAACTACAATGTCCTTGACACCTCTACCTGATACGCCCCCTCTTGCCGCCGAGGCAAACACAAGTTGTGCACAGCTTCGTACTCTTCCAAAATCTGTCTACACCTTGCCTCAGACCGCTCAACTAGAAGCTCTTTATACTATCATTCGAGACAAGAACACGACAAGAGGGGACTTCCTGTTCTATTCTGATCGTATCATCAGATTATTGGTGGAGGAAGGATTGAACCATTTGCCTGTGGTCAAACAAACTGTCGAAACTCCTACTGTGAGTTGTGTCCTTCGGCACGCGATCTCTTCCGTTACCATCGATAGGGTTCGGTTTATGAGGGCGTTGGATTCAAGGGAAAGATTTGTGGTGTGTCAATTCTTCGTGCGGGCGAGGCAAGGAGATTTTGTCCCGTAAATTTCTGACGTTCCTAATGAACACCTTAAGGCCATGGAAGCCGGTCTTCGTGAAGTCTGTCGCAGTGTTCGCATCGGGAAAATCTTGATTCAGAGGGTGCGCACATTGCAAACGCCCGATGCTATACTGATCTGCATTGCAGGATGAAGAGACTGCATTACCGAAGCTATTTTATTCCAAGGCGAGCTTTTCAATGTGATGTTATTAGTCGGCCTCTTATTAACAAATGGCCAAGTTCCCCGCAGATATCGCGTCGCGCTATGTCCTCCTTCTCGATCCTATGCTCGGTATGAAACCCTTCATTGCCAATAGCGGCAGTATTTCTTAAATCAATCAGCCACGGGAGGTTCGGCCTTGAAGGCTGTGGAAGTACTTATGGAGAATGGTGTTCCAGAAGAACGAATCATCTTTATCAATTTGGTTAGCGCCTCCCTAGGAATATTTAACATGAAGGTCTTTGACCACTCCTAGATTGCATCTCCGGAAGGCCTGACGAACTTTTGTGCAAGATATCCGCAAGTTAAAGTGGTTCGATAATCTCGCAGTATGCTTTGCACATCTGGCTAATTTAGTTCGGTAGATTACTGGTTGGATCGATAAAGGTTTGAATGAGAAAGCGTACATCATTCCTGGGCTTGGAGATTTTGGCGAACGAAGGTGTTTCTTTCTTTTTTACACCGTCCATACCTCGGTTTACGACCAAAGAACAGGTATTGCACATGAGTTTTCTGTAGTCAATCATTTGTTATGTAACACATTCGGAATTTGGATGCTCAGCCACAACAACCTCCTTTGATCAAGTTCTCCAAGCTTTCACTAATTCCAACGCTCGTTGACGTAGACCATCTTCGTCGCCAAACGGAATATCTTCTAATATCGACAACCTTATCAGGCTTTCTCGGAGTTTTTGGGCCTGAGGCATATTCAGTCTCAGCCAGTCTCATTTCTTTGGACGACCACTTGCCTCAGCATTCTTTTCATCCACACGACGCATGAGAACCAAAATCCTCTCCAACATATCCTTCAGGTCTTGCAAATCCTGGTCGTAGACTCAACGGCTTGTAAGCATTAATCTCTTGTAGCATGAACTTACGGTCTTATCCAGGTTGATTTTTCCTTTAACCAGTCGGTTGATCTTGAAATTCCAGATCGCGACGAGGTCGTCGCCCACAGGATCTTGTTCACCAGTTGTGCTTTTTGGCCGGGGGTGGTTGCTCGAGACGCTCTCGATTGGTTTGCTTAAATTCCGATTAGAACCCAGAACAAGTTTTCCTGGACTAATGGTGGCCATAGTGAGCTTCTGGGGTTCAATGCTAGTCTCTCGAGACATCTTTTGCCGGCTCTGAACATTTATTAGTCCTTTCGCAGTCGTCTGGTTGAGTTGTTCATCGACGTACAATCCGGGGCTTACGATACAAGCGTTGATCTTTATTTCTAGTCCCGAAAACGTCTTCAGAAATTTCGCTGATTTGTTGCTTCCTACTTGTGATTGGTGTCGCATAGGAGGACGTTTCATGTTTGTCTACAACGTTTTCATGCGTCACCTTCTTCACATTCGCCTCGAAAAGGTGTCGCAAATTGAGCCGTATGATATCGGAGTCCACACTCGACTTTTCTGAGTAGGATACGGAGCTCACGTTGGCGTCAGCAAGCTCGTATTCGTACAATTTTCTCCTCCTTTTACACTTTTGATGTCGAAGTCTAGATGTCTCGACCCGCGCAGATGGATTGGCAATGATATTGTGTTGAGAGGATAATGGCGTTGAATCAAGGGTGTGAACTGGTCTCGAATTCGTCTGATGATCATTATTATTATATTGGATTAATGTAGCCGGGTGGCTCCCGCTGAATGTCGTTAGTGTCGAGGAGTTTTTGGATCCGTCATCAAGAAAAAATGAGAAATCGGAATTACTTGAAGTTGCTGCTTGATCACTAGCGTTGTCGGAATTCGGAAGTTGCCGCTGAGCATCTGAAAGTTGCTCTCCTGGCAACTCATCAATTTCTATACCAGAGTCACTCTCAACCTCCTGAAGAGTTTCCCAAGTCGCAATGTCATCTATGATGGATCTTCCAAGACCTAGTAAAGTAATCCGTTCAGAAACACCGAAAAGAAACAAGGTAAGAAATAACTATAAATAAAAATGTCTTACTATTTGACACATAGCCATCTAGAGAGGGCACATCAATCAACTGTCAGCGGTTCATGGTGCAAAAAGCTCACATTGTCCTTTGTTTTCACAGATCGTGAATGGCTGATTCATAACAAGGTCAATCATGCAAGCTCACTGTTGTAGCCTCAGTGTTAGGTCCAAGGTGCCTTAGGGAAAATACTGTCAAATCACTTGGTAGAAAAAAATCCAGCTTACTGACTATGCTGAGAAAACAAGGAGCATTCAAGATGTGTTTTCAACCATGTAGTTTACAAAATGTTGAGGAGCATGCAGACTATGTCAAAAGTAAACAAAAATTGTACTTACAATCTGGTCTGCAGGCTGAGAATGATGTGTGTTCAAAGCAAAGTAACAAATAAGAAGCAAGAGAAGTCAAAAAAGTTGTAATTTTGACCTATTTGAAGTTGTTGATTGATATTTATTTTTCTTTTCATATATTTACATCTTTTGATACACTGCCTTAGCCCAATTAAAACCAGAACAGACATTATTTGGACCACCATTAAAAGCAGCTTGAAATTATGCTCAGATAGTAAAGTCTCCAATTGGCTAAAAGTAAAGTCTCATTTTCTCTACCTTTCTTTTTCATCAAGTTATGCATGGTATGACAAGCTAAAAAAGAAAAGAGAAAGGAAACAACTCAATTTAGACACCTTGCCACACTTGTTTCAAACTTAGTGCACACAATTTACCCATTTTAGACCTTACTCAATGGCCATACATGGCAAGCAATGGATCCAATTAGTGATAGCGCTAGTGGCAGCTGGAATGACAGATGACAGCTGGCATTATGCTATCAGCAAGCATTGACAGATGGAATCACTTCATCAGCACATGGTACAGTTAGCTGGCAGCAGTGCTTATAACTTAGAATGATGGCATTTCTCCATGACTAACAGCCTGGCATTTTACCTTAGTGCCCAACATTACTTAGTGCTCTCTTTTGACTTGGATGGACAGCATTCTTATCGATTTCTTATTATTTAATTTAATGCACAGCATTTACTTACATTTCTTACAGTTCCCCACTTCTTAGCAATGCTTAGCCACTTAGTAATGGTGAACTTATTTTACTATAAATACTTACCATTGTTACTACCTACAAATAAATAACAAAGTATCCCATTCAGACCCCACTTTTGCTCAGTTCACATTATGGTTCAGCTTTAGATTATGCTGACTTAGTTCAAAGTCATTAATTGTCTGAACACCTCTAGCCTGCTTGCTGCAGTGACACATATAAAACATATGCCTTGCATCTATGGCAGGCATTATGCAGCTTAGTTGTTACTAAGCCTCTAGTTTTTCTTGCTGCATTCCTTGCTGCACATTACTCACATGTGTTCCCTTTTTTATTTAGATCTATGTTGTTAGCGCACTTCCTTTACTGCACTTTCTTTTCTGACCTTCAGCAAATCTTGCTATTTAACCTGTTTCCAACTTGTTCTTTGGGACCTGCCTAGGATTCCCTCAAACACTTAGCACACCCAATGCATATTTCCTAGTCAGTAGCCATAAACCATGTCTGCTACTAATTAACTTTTGGAAATCATCAATGGAGGAGGTTTTTACTCATAAGCTGATGCCTGCTGATGTCTGCTGATGTCTGCTGGTGTCTACTAAGCCCTGCATGTGCATGCATATGCCTGCCTTATATTGATTGATCTACTGGACTGTATTATATAGCACATTGTGACATGTCTGCAGCTTTGTATTTTATCATACACTGGGAAACTGCTCCACTACAGTGTAGCAGACTTTGCTGGACACATATCATACAACATGAAGCAGCTCTCCTACAACATATGATATGTACTGTTGTAATGTCTCTATATGAGCAATGTAGGGATACCTTGCTGAAACAGACACCATTCTTCATTTCTATAGTTTTCTGTTATGTACTAGCCACCTAACAATTCACTGGAAGTCATGATAATAAGTCAATAATGTGTCCAAAGTATGAATGCTCATAGCAAAGGTATTCTGCACTAATTTCTGAATCTTGATCACCATATAGCATGTGGCTTCCTCAGTGCTAGAATATAGGCAAATAATAGCTGTTTTCTATTTTTCATAGGTAAATGGCTTTGGTGCTAGGCCATCTATTGATTCTTGGAACTCTGTCAAGCCAGTTCAAGATTTTGCCATATTATAAGAGACATATCTAGCCATATACTCTTTCATTTACATATTATCTATATATAATTTGTAAGTAGGAGTGATTGCAACTCACATTATAAAACACATAGAATTGTCTACTATGGAAAGCAAGGGGTACCATTAGCTGGCTTTCTATGACTTTGACCAAGCAATGGATGTGAGCATTGCACAGACAGCAGACAGAACACTGTCCAACTGGCAGTCAATCACAAAGTGAAAAATTCCTGCTAATAGGCTTCTGCTTAGACTGAGCACATCAAGAGACATTATAGACCTACTGACACTTGTTAATCTGGAGACTCAAGCTATCTTCTGGAACTCAGGGTATCTTTGGCTATTGCTTTTTAATGCAGGCTTCACTTAGCAGTCTCAACCACCATCCACCCATTCATTGACTTCAAAGACTCAGGACTTATAAAGAGATAACACTAGTATGACTACAAGGAAGTGGCTTTGATCAAACCCTGATCAGTTCTAAAAGGATAGCATTAGGCACTGCCATCTGTTGAGGCACTGCTATCAGAAGTATAGAAATTGATGTTGATGGGGCAAGATATACTAAAACCTGACACTTTGGCCTATTGAAAGGTGAGACAATGTTTAGTGCTGGAGTTAGTGCTTTGGATTACAGTGTCTGTCAAGGTTCTTCCAACCATATACCAGAATATCCTGGCCAATCAGACTTGTATTAAAAGTAAGCAGACTCCTACAATTTTAAGTAGTTTTAGAGACACCATGCTCAATAAGCTGGCCATAGCCATGAGGAGAGGTGCTAATTGGTAGCACTGCAGATAGATTTATTTTCTAATTACAGTAGCACATAGTATAAAAGATAGCTACTGGACATGTAAATAGCAACAAATCATAACACATTGAATTTTGGTTATCCTCACTGTTCAAATCTTGCTAGCTTAACTTAACCTTGTCAAAGAGTTAGGCACTAGCCTTGTTTATATCATCTTTATTGTCTATAGTGCCAATGTCAGGCACATTTGTGTTGCACTCTTCCATCTTTTTGCCATATCTGTTGAAATTGCCTGTTGCATGCATTCCACTATCCACTATGATCATCATTCTACTCTAAGTTCATTCTATCACATGTATTCTACATGTGATTATTCTTTATTCACATGTATATAGTTTTCCAGCAGTATATAAACTGTAGATAGATCACCTTAAGTCCTCACTCTTTCTGACTTTGGACTTCAGGTTAGTAGTACTTTACTTTGCTCAATACACTTTTTCTGACTTTGGACTTCAGCTTTAGTAACAGTTTCTGTCCCCTGTGCTTTGCCTGTCTTCAACAAATCCTGGGCTAAGTCCAAGTGGCAACAAAAGGGAGCAGAGCTAGGAAGGGCAGAGAGACAATGAGGAGGAACTCAGGAGGAAAGACTGAGACTGGGAGACCAAAACTGAGACTAGAAGACAGAAAAGAAGATTGAAATGAAACTTAGTGGACCAGAAGACTTTTTGGAGGGAAGAAAATAGATTGAGCAGGTTAAATGAGATAGACAGATGAGTATAGAGGCAGGAGTTGTTGCAATATCAAGACTACTGTAATAAGTGACTGACTACAAGTAATACCTATGATGGCTAAGTTCCAGGCCCACCAGATGAGGTCTGGAGCAGTGTTCCATGCTATCAGTCCTGTGTGGTGTATTGCTTAGATATGAGTCCTGTGCAGCATATAGTCCAGATATGGGTGTGGTGCTGGAAGGGTTGGCCAGAGCCTGTGTAAGTGAATGGGGATGGGAGTCCTGTGTGGTGTATTGCTTAGATATGAGTCCTGTGCAGCATATAGTCCAGATATGGGTGTGGTGCTGGAAGGGTTGGCCAGAGCCTGTGTAAGTGAATGGGGATGGGCCCTGGAGTTGATTGAGGATGATTCCAGGTGCCAGTGTTGATTTGGGTGGCTGAACAAATAGGGACAAGGATAGCTGGGAGTCATGTGATGTGCCAGCTGGGTCATCAGATATGGTCAGTTCAGCTGTCCAGGCCACTAATCTTATCAACAACATCATTTCCAACCCTGTCTCTTCCAAGACTGTCTGGAATGTGTTGAAGGAGGAGGGGTATTGGTCTGCTACCAAGAGAAAAGTTCCTATGCTCAAAGCTAGACATTGACAACTACAGCTTAAATGGGCTCAGAAGCATCAGAACTGGACTATAGAGGACTGGAAAAGGGTGTTGTGGACAGATGAGACAAAGATTAACAGGATTGGGTCAGATGGGAAGCAGTATGTGTGGAAGCTACAAGGAGAAGGCATTTCAGACCAAAGAACTACACTTACTGTGAAGCATGGAGGAGGGAATAATCTCATGGTATGGGGCTGTATGAGTTGGAATGGGGTAGAAAAACTTGTAGAGGTGGTGGGGATCATGAATGCAGAGCAGTACTGTGAAATTTTAGATGATGGAGCAAAGGAGAACTTTGAGAAGTTGGAGATAGAGGAGGGTGCCCACTACTTTCAACAGGACAATGACTCCAAACACAACTCCAAGAGAGCTGACAAGTGGTTTGAGGACAACAACTTTAATGTCTTTTGGTGGCCAGCCCAATCCCCTGATCTCAACCCTATTGAACATCTCTGGGAGTACCTCAAAGAGCAACTTAGGCAGTATGAAACACCTCCTTATGGTGTGCAT
Source organism: Termitomyces eurrhizus (assembly GCA_003316525.1). NCBI lineage: Eukaryota > Fungi > Basidiomycota > Agaricomycetes > Agaricales > Lyophyllaceae > Termitomyces > Termitomyces eurrhizus. Next base: position 1,039 of record QFEW01004586.1, on the reverse strand, counting down.
GAATTATGGGAGAGGGTTGCAAAGGAGTGGGATGAAATACTACCAGAGGTATGCCAAAGACTAATAAAAAGCATGCCTAGAAGGATTCAAGCAGTTATCAAGGCAAATGGAGGACATACAAAGTACTAGATACTAAAATTAGAGATGCTCAAAAAACTGTCCCAATGAGCGAATATTTTAAAATGGCTATTGCTCCATCAATTTAGATCTCAATTACATAAACCTAAATTCATTTTGTAGCTACAATGCCATAGTATTTTACATGATTTAATCAGGATTTTAGGTACTTCTCATGCTTCATGCCAATGCCATCTTTCAAAAAGTATGAAACATTGGGACAGTTTTTTGAGCCACTGTAAATCACTGGGTTGTTTTCCAAATATTTGTAGGTGGCATCTTCTTCTTCAAAGGTCCAGATGGCATGCCCCATAGCCTGTCATTGTGGACACTTGGAGATAAAATGGTCTTTTTCACCGCAGAGTATGCAAATACCTTCCCTTCTCTGTTGTTTCTGCATATTTTTTGGAACTTCAATCCAGGGTCGCCTCTTCTTCTGAAGCCAGTTAGCCCAGAGGGCCTCTTCATCCTGTTTGTTGGTGAAGTCAGGGTCTTCAGGGTCTTCTGGAGGTTCCTTGGAGTTTGGCATGTCGTCCAGGTCATTGGTGGCCATGGCGGCGTTAAGTTGGGTTTGGGGGCGAGCACCACCGCTGGGGTTAGCATTGAGTGGGCCATGACTTACCAGAGGTCGACTGCCAGGGAATGCAGAGGGACCGAGGTTTTAGTTTGGAGGGTTGGGGGGTTTGCTAGAGGGCCAGGGTAGTCCTCTAGTTTTCTAGAAGGACCAGTTTCAGAGCAAGTCAGAGGACATCCTTGATGTGTTGTAGCAGGGCACAGCAGAGGGCATACCAGAGGGCACTGTAGTTCCAACCTGTTTTGTAAGCTTCTCAAAACGTACAATAAAGGTGGTGAAACGTTCTTTGGAACACATCCAGAAGTTGAAGAGGTTGTCCTTGGCCTCAGCCACGGTGTTGTAAATACC
>QFEW01004576.1:21354-35530 GCA_003316525.1 Termitomyces eurrhizus | reverse complement strand
AATGTCTGTGCCAAAGGTCCCTCGTATGCTGGCTTTTCCGACTCTAGCGGCAAATGAGATCCTGAGGCTTTTGACTCATCGAATGAGGACGAGAGAAGACGGAATTGTGATGAATGGAGTGCTAGGCTCTGTGGTCGTTTTCTGTGTGCAAAAGGAGAGTTGACGACAGAGCGACATGCCGTGAAGCATCTCGCGGCTCGAAAGGTGAGAGGAAACATTGAGCTGCAACGACTTCCGAAGTCCGCTTCCGTCCTTTTTGTGCCGCCACATGGAACCACCCATCTACTACCTCAAGGACGAGTTCATAGAGACGGTACGTGTTTTAACGACAGTCATCGACGTCAAACGGCTGCAACTTGACAGGACACAGGGAATAAAGTGTCGCGGCGAGCTACAATTGCTGGACCTCAAAATATAATCCTCGGTGGCAAGACTATAATCTCGAGCGGCGCAATCATTCGTGGTGACCTTCGGCGTACTGGTCCCGGACATGCTGTTGTTATTTCGCTAGGACGTTATTGCTTGGTCGGCGAGGGATGTGTCATGAGGTTAGTATACTAAGTTCTCATTTTTACGTGCAACGGACCAATAGCTCTATTCCAGGCCACCCTACAAGACATATCGTGGCAATTTCAACTACTACCCCATGAAGATTGGAGATTACGTTCACATTGGTGCCCATAGTGTCGTTGAAGCAGCTACAATTGGAAATCATGTCGAAATTGGCAAAAACTGTGTCATTGTGCGTCGCTCCCCTCAATCCTTAAATCGTTTGCCTGACACCCGAGACAGGGAAAGTTCACCATAATAAAAGATTGCGCCAAGATAGCAGATAATACCATCGTGCCTCCCAACACTGTCATACCTGCGTTATCGTTGTTTTCCGGTTGTCCAGGTATTTGTGGATTGGTGGATATAGTTGCTCCCGTCTGACGGGAGCATGTTTTGTTAGGCCGATTTGTTGAAGACCTTCCTGAATCTACGCAAGAGATGGTGGAAGCGCAGACGAAGCAGTTCTACACACGCTTTCAGCCACTGGAGACTCGATGAAGCAATCAATCTAGCGATTTTCTGCCAGATCAATGAAAAGAGTTGCTGTTCTCCTTGTGTTTCGGCAGCCAGGGTCACTTTCATACAACTCAAAGCCTGACGCCTCCACTACCACCAAACCCGAAATGGATTGCGTTTCTATTGAATGTGTTTGGTACCAGGATGTGTCCCTTTTCATCTTCTAATGCGCGTTGCCTGCTGTCCTCAGCGAAACCTGTATATAATCTTACTTACATGTTATACCTTCTCGTCTTGCGCTCTCCAGTTCTCACATATTGTATCTTTTGAAAATTAAGTAGATGTATACATTATGAGTTTTGTCAACACTGGATATCCTTAAGTGGAATATCATGTAAGAAGGCATACGCGTATTTTTGATTTTCAAACGCCACCCCGTGACCCTGGAGGTTAGCGCGCCAATCATTCATGGTCAGTTCCTTCTTCAACGTTCACGATGGCTTCCCGCAGGAAGCCTGTCCCGCGCGTCGATATGCCCATGCAGCATCAACCAGCAGACCCCTCCGTCCAGCGATACAGCCTTAGCGATGCTCCTGTGCCACACGGACCTGTGGGAGAAACTTACGACGACATACGAGGCGCGGTAAATCAGTTACTTCACGGTTCACAACTAGATACAACTGATTCTGCGTCGCGTGCATCATCGACCAGTGGGATAAGTAATTACATGGCGCCTTCAGGACAGCCACAGTATCGGCCATATCAACCAGGACAGTCCCTCGCGCCGATTCATACTGGCGAAACGTTGCATCTGGAAGATGAGACTTGTACACCAACTGCAACGAACCCTTTCTCCGATTCACAAACTCATCCTACGGTATCGGAGCAGTCCCACTATCAAGATTATCATCCGCCCTCCATGCACTCCTACGTCTCATACGAGGAAGATACTCTACCAGCTGGAGATGAACTCTACGACGTGTCGTTTGGCTCGGACATCGAAGCCTACGCGTCAGGCCACAGTGGAACATGGCGTCCACCCCCTCGCTCACGATCTCCTACTCCTGCTGTCGACGAAGAGGACTACTACGTGGTGGGAGACGACAGTGTTCATTACACGGGACGTAAGCGCTATCTGGACGACCCAGAAAAGGCTTTACTTGGTCATGGACCGCTCATACATAATGTGATATATGACCCTGAGCCGCAAACACCAACATCCTCATTAGGAACTCTACCAGAGCCGCCGCTCGAAACGCAGCATTTCGGTCCCGCACCAGCCGGCCGTGTGATGCGGAGAAACAAAACCAAGCGCCGTGTACAATTGACTAACGGCAACCTAATTATTGATCTTGCAGTCCCACCGAAGCTCGTCCTCCCACGAAGGGGCGAGCCGGAAACGATTAAGACGCGTTATACTGCCGTTACTTGTGATCCAGATGAATTTGAGAAGAAAGGGTTCTTCCTTCGACAGAATGAGAGTGGTAGACGGACAGAATTGTTTATCGTTATCACGATGTATAACGTACGTATCTGGGTCCTTGAGCTGAGCAATCGGTGATTATGCAACAGGAGGATGAGGTACTGTTTTGCAGGACGTTGTATGGAGTAATGCGGAACATTGCCCATCTTTGTACGCGCAAAAACTCACAGACTTGGGGACCGAACGCGTGGCAAAAGGTATGTGACAGTTCTTATATGAAGCAATTTTGATTCTCTGACATCCTGAGAGGTCGTTGTCTGCATTGTTGCCGATGGTCGCAAGAAAGTTCATCCTCGCGTGCTTGATTGCCTCACACTTCTGGGTGTCTACCAATCCGGCGATCATATGAAGAATATGGTCAATAACAAGGAAGTCACTGCTCATTTGTTCGAGTACACTACCACATTCGCGTTGGATTCCAACTTGCACTTTAAATATCCCGACAAGGGCATTGTACCAACCCAAATCATTTTCTGTATGAAGGAGAAGAACCAGAAGAAGATAAATAGCCATAGGTGGTTTTTCAATGCGTTCGCGCCGATGTTGCAAGTGCGTACGTAGCCTGGGACTCGACGACACGGTCGGCTGATATGCACTACACAGCCGAACGTATGTGTTTTGTTAGACGTCGGTACACGTCCCGGGAACAACAGCATATATCGTCTTTGGAAGGCATTTGATGTTAATTCGAACGTCGGTGGGGCATGTGGAGAGATCTCCACGTTTAAAGGGAAAAACTGGTCACTTCTTCTCAATCCCTTAGGTTGACCATCTTTTTCGTTTCATCCATGTAGCTGATATAAATATTCCAAGTTGCGGCCCAGAACTTTGAGTACAAGATCAGTTGTATTCTAGACAAGACTACAGAGTCTATGTTTGGATATATCAGCGTTTTGGTAAGGATTTCGTATCTAGCTGTACAACATCGTGACTGACCATTTTTCTACAGCCTGGGGCCTTTTCAGCCTACCGGTGTGATATCCCTGCTATGCTTCAGGTTCAGGATCCCACGTTTACATCGATCTTCAGGTATATCGCCTTGCAAAACGATGAAAAGGGCGTGGGTCCGTTAGCATCATATTTCAAAGGCGAGGTTCTACACGGACGCGACACAGATATTTTCACCTCTAACATGTGTGAGTCGTATTAATAACCAGATGCTTACCGACTCACAAGCCATCTCTCTTGTTCAAAGATCTTGCTGAAGATGTAAGTTTGTTGACATGAACTCCGATTGAGTAAATTTTCATCCTTGCTTGGAGCGTATTCTATGCTTCGAGCTCGTGGCGAAATCGAATTGTAATTGGTAATTCTTCGTCTTAGCTTTTCTTTGACCTTTGCTGAAGATGATCGGTCTAGGGTTCTCAAATATGTCAGAGGCGCTGTTGGAGAAACAGACGTCCCAGAAGCCCTTCCAGAGTTTATTAGCCAGCGTCGGCGCTGGCTTAATGGCTCGTTCTTTGCTGCAACATATGCAATAGCACATCTTGACCAGATTCTGCGCTCTGGGCATAGTTTGACGCGGAAGACCGTACTCATGTTGGAGACCGTGTATAATATAATCAATCTCATTTTTTCGTGGTTTAGCATTGTGAGTATGCTCTTGGAGTTCGTTCAGGTGCTAATTGGGTTTCTCTGACCGTAGGGTAACTTTTATTTGTTTTTCGTAATTATTCGTTTGCTGCATCAATCCGTCAAGTCTTTGATGTGTCGATTTTAGGTGGTGTTGACCTCGTCGTTGGAGGACCCTTCGTTCAAGATGTCTGGAATCGCATATTTCAATACAATCATCCAGGTATTACCCTTTAAGAAGATGTTTAATTTTCAGGATTAACGTTTGTGAAATAGTTCATTATGGCTTCGATCATCGTTTCTTGCTTCCTTTTTTCTATGGGGAACAAACCAAAAGTGTATTGTCTGCTATTGCCTTATGGATGATCTCATGTTCACTTTCTTGCAGCTCCCAGTGGAAATATAAATCTACAGCCTGCTGCTTCAGCCTTCTGATGGTTTACCTTATATTTGCATCTGTTAAATGTTCAATACAAGCGGCAGAACAGGGCGGCTCTGCCAATAACGTCATGCTTTTCAGCGTTGTTATAACTTATGGATGTTTGTCATGGTCCATTTCTTCGATTCAAAATGCACTGACACATAGGACCAGTATACCTATTCGCCAGTATTTTAGCATTCGATCCATGGCATATGATCACCAGCTTTATACCCTACATGTTTCTCTCACCTACCTATATCAACATCCTGAACATGTATGTTGCCCTTTCACTATCTTTTCATTCTTTCACTCACTTTTTTAGTTACGCATTTTCTAATCTCGATGATGTTGGTCTCATTCGTACATACTGGTGGTAAGACTAAGCGATTTTTCATCCAGATCTCTTGGGGAACAAAGCAGGACGACGGTCCAGATACAGATCTCGGAGCTGTCATGCAGGATAGTCACTCTCAAGTGGACCTTGAAATGCTGACTGAGGCAGCCGATGTGAATGGAATTTATGAGGAAGCACTTGAACATCTCAAAACACGCAAGCCTGCTGTAGAGAAAAAACCTGGGAGTAAGCCTACGATCGCTGAGAGAGAGCAAGCCGCGAAGGACTATTATGCCAACGTTAGAACCAACGTGCGACACACCACTCAATTCTTGTTCTCTTTTGTTCACATACATTCCCTAGGTTTTGTTGACATGGGTCCTGTCCAATGTATGTCCCGTCAGGTCTGCAACAGGTTGTGGTTGATGTTGATCTAGGGCTTGCTCCTTGTTGCTATTTTGAGTGGCGGAAATTCTTCAAGTACTTTCAGCCAAGATAATCATGCGAGTCGGACAAAAGCTTACCTGACATTCATCCTCGCTTTCACTGCTGTAACCAACATAACTGTGCGTCCATTAAGTCTTGCCTGCTTTGTTTAGTGTGATGACGATTTTCCACTAGCGGTTCCTTGGATCTACACTTTACCTTATTACACACCTAATAATGGGTTGACCAACCCTATCGTTGCTGCTCCCACTATTTAGACTTGCTGATATTTCATTGCATAGTTAGAACGCAATGAACAAAAACAATGTGTAGATCACGCTGTACATTATGGGTTATCGTACATTATGCGCGATATACATGTATAGATACATGGTCATGAAAATATATATTCATAGAAGGGACGCTGCTGATGAAGCGGTGGTCTTGGCAAGCGGGGTTTATGGTGAAGAGCCGAGCAACGGACGGGAGAACGCGAAGGAGAAGAATTCACTCTTTTGTGATGCAAAACTCGGCGCCGGCGGTGAATCGCCTTCTGGCGTATATCCAAATCGGCTTCAGAGGTAGCATCAAGGCACGTAGATTTTGGATCCCGAACTATTGCTTCAATGTGAGTAACAAACTCAGCATTACTTTCTGACTCGGCATCTTCTAGATCTGTGTCATCCAGAACAGACCATTGATCTTCATCAAGGCGAGCTGGTAATCTCCTTGGCGAGGAAGGGAGTGAGTGATCCTCAGTGATGACGGGGAGGTGAGACGCTTGGTTGGCTGGAAGTTGTTCTGTGTCAGATTCCCTGTCGAGTCCTCCATGATCCGAGTCTGTGTCAGCGTATGACGAGTAATCAATATCAGTTACTGGGGGTGTATCTAGAGCGGCTATGGCGTAATGATCCGGTCGGGTGACGTTGGGGCGCAGAAGATAGGTCAAACGTCGCCCTGATATTTCTTTGCCTTGCAAGATAGCTGTCAGCCTGCGCAAATGCACGACAGGTAGATGAAGACATACTGAAGCTAACAACCTCATGATATCTAGCACAGCAGTGCACAACGTATCGAGCGAAAGAATCGTTGCCAGTAAACCAAACTAACTGTAAGGGTGTACGGGACAGTTCAAAAATAATGCCAGTATTACCAATGGGAACACCGGTCGTAGTCAGGTTATCTGCTTCGCGAGAATCAGGATTCAGGATGATGCCGCCTTCTTGCAGCCATTGAAGAATTTCATACTCTACATCTCTGACAATGAGCTCTGCGCGGAAGCCACTCCGGCGCAATTCCCGGCGCATACCCTTGAGGCTGAGTGAGAAGCGGCCGGCATTAGCAGAATTTGGGTCAGGTCCTGGAATGACAGTTGTAGGGACTTTAACGGTTCGTGGGAGATATGGGGGCAAAGGTTCTGGAAATGTCGCCCGCGCCCGTGGAGCTGGTATGGAAGAGTCCAGCTTTGAAGCTGTCACAATGTGCGGATTCCCCATAAAACGTTCTGAAATACGATATCAGAAAAGGAACAGAGTGGCATCTTCAGAAGGTCACCATTTTCTTTGCGCCTTATCCAGCGTTTGCCTTCGTGTTCACCCCTGAGTTTCTTAACAACTGTTGGGGCTCCAGATGGTGATGAAGTGCCCGTCTGCAATTGTGTAAATTGACCAGAGAGTCTTGGACTTCTTAGGGTAGCAGAGAATGACATAGGAGGAGGAGCTTCCATAGCATATGTACTAGAAGAGAATGGAGAAGACAGAATCAGTGTGCTGTGTGGTCAGGCTCGTGTTATCTCTACCAGTCCCCAGATGTTTAACGTGGGTATGTGGTGATTGTAACGTTTTGCCTAGAATGGAAACACATTTTCGGAATTGCCTCTATGAACCCACTTGGACTACCTGTCCCATTAGAACGATCCGTTATACAGAGTGGAGGCTCTGGGTAACTACCAGTCATTTCCATACAGAGAACCAAACCGCTACAGTTAAAATTCGATTACCAAATAACACTACATATAAAATGATGCTTTCCAAAACTACTGCAAGCATAACGTCCAGGACGTCCAAGTCGAACCTGATTCTATTGCTTCCCTTAATGAGACCCAGCCATGAAGGTTGGGTGCTTTGCAGGACATAACATCAAGAAAATCTAGCGTTACTGCTGTTGCCATTGTCATTATAGAAGCCCTTTGCTTTCTAGCCCATCAACCTGTTTTGCAAATACTTCGTAAGAAATACTCTTCGGTGTTTTTCCAAGGGGTTCGTCAAGCATTCGCTGAGGTCGCGCGACGTCCATATTAAACATAGTGGGCGGCCGCCAGATGCTGATCTCATTTGACCAAATTACATCATCCCAACGATATCTGGGAAGCTGGCCAAAATCTGGCACGTCCAAGTCATCGTCCTTCATCAGAACCTTCGGGATCTGTCGGGTTTGTTTGGGAAGCGAGGTGTCTGAACACGATGTCTGCGATGACAATGGCATATCCGTAGAGCTTTTGCGAGTGCGAGGAAAGGTGGAAACGAGGACACATCCTGGAGTGGGGTTCTCCGGAAGTGGAAGTGGTTCGGGAATGGTCGATAGAAAACAAGGCTTCCACGATGGCTTTAACAGCGGAGATGGAAGAGAATGAGTTGTCTCATTAAGATTTGTGTGTTCGTCAAAGAAATGCTTGAGAGCCGCAGGGGAGCTCCGTAGCTGAAATCGACAGCCTTCGTTACGAAATCTCGAGTTATTTCCGTTTTGTGACGATGCAGATTAAGTTCCATACCTTGTACCGGGCAGACGAGAGGAACACGGGAGAGATGTGAACTCTCAACATGGTTCCAAAGCTGTTCAAGCGAGTTATGTCCCAGAGCAGCATTACATCGTGGCAACTTGCACATTACATGCGCTATGTCGCGCGAAAGTTTCTTGAAGATCGCATCAACCAATATTGCATACCAAACCAGACTGGCACTCACATTTGTCCGAGACCGTGAAGTAAGTACATGGTGTCGATAATGCTAGTCAGTCCGAATATTTAGACAGAAAAAGCGTTTGGCAAAAATAGTCAACAGACCAGCCTCAATGCCTCCCAACATGATGCTACTGCTTGACATGTGTCTCTTCCATGTCCCCACTCACATTTTATGCCTGATACATTAATGGTGCTCCGTGCAAGCCCAACGAATGTTTCAGCAGAAATTGTGACGGTTGACACAGGCATACCATGCTCTCTGTCTCTACAGCAAATGTTAGTCGGGATTCACTCAGAGTGTGTGTTCAGGCAAGTTCATACTTACCCACAACGCTGCCTTGACCCAGTAAGGCAAGATCGGTCTTGATAATATAAGGGGCGACGTGATTGGTTTAGCATTCTTACCAAATTTATACACACATATCTGCTTTCTTCGTGTATTTCATCGATTACGCTCGAGGGTATCCCAACTTGAATTTTCAAAAGGACGAATATGCATTATGATTGAGCGGGGGTGATAAACAATAATATGCAGAAGATATAATGTACGTGTAGGTAGTGTTATGATATCTACTTTTCAATGTCAATGCGTGTGGGCGTCGTTATTCAGAAGGCGTAAATTATTCAATAGGTCAGTTGGTGATTCACAGAGATGGCCGATATCAGGAATAAAGAGGTCAGTACGTGTTGCTATGCAACGAAAGACGAAGGAAAATGCTCAATCCTTCTTCTCCTCATCTTTCTTCTCCTCAGGTTTTTCCGATGCAGATTGCTCAGCGGAACGCTTCTCATACACCTTCTGGAATAGGCCGAGAGATGCTTGTTGAGTCTCGCTGATCTTTTCTCGGATGGTTTCAGCAGTTACGGAAGCATCGGAAGATTGTCCCTTGGCAGCCATCTCGCGCAATTCAAGGATAAGTTTTGAAACCTTTTCCTTCTCTGCAACATCGAGCTGATCTTTGAACTCGTTCATAGCTATTGGAGACGTAAATCACACATCATAAACTGGAGAAACCCTAACATACCCTTCTCAGTATCGGCACAGACGGAGTCGGCCTTATTGGATTCCTCTATGAGAGCACGACGTTCTTTATCGGCCTCGGCATACTGCTCGGCATCAGCGACCATCTTCTCAATGTCCTTATCACTAAGACCCGAAGAAGACGCAATAGTCATCGACTGATCCTTGCCAGTAGCCTTGTCCTTCGCGGAGACGTTAACAATGCCATCTATATGTTACATCAGTTGAGCGGAATGGAAGAGAAATTCTGAATTATACCAGCATCGATGTCAAAGGTTATCTCAATCTGAGGAACACCCTTGGGGGCAGGCGGGATACCAACAAGGTTGAAGTTACCAAGAAGCTTGTTGTCACGAACAAGCTCACGTTCACCTTGATAGATTTTGACCTCAATCGCAGTCTGACCATCGGCGGCAGTGGAGAAAGTCTGCGACTTTTTGGTAGGTATGGTGGTGTTACGACTGATGAGTTTGGTCATAATGCCGCCCAGGGTTTCGATACCTGATGAATTGAAGATCAGTGATGATATCAAGGAAGCTCGATAAACACCTACCGAGCGAAAGAGGAGTGACATCAAGAAGCAAAATATCCGTGACATTGCCAGCTAAAACACCGCCCTGAATAGAGGCACCGATGGCTACAGCCTCATCAGGGTTGACACCCTTGGAAGGTTCGCGACCGAAGATTGTCTTGACGGTATCCACGACACGAGGCATCCGGGTCATTCCACCGACAAGGATGACTTCATCGATTTCACTAGCCTTCACACCAGCATCAGCAAGAGCCTTCTTACAGGGGTCGATGGTGCGTGTGACCAGAGGGTCTACGAGCTTCTCAAACTGCGAGCGCATCAGCTTGGTGTTGATATGTTTAGGACCACCCGCATCGGCAGTGATAAAAGGCAAGTTAATCTCCGTCTGGGCAGTGGACGAAAGTTCAATCTTGGCCTTCTCAGCAGCCTCACGCACACGCTGAAGAGCCATCCGGTCAATCTTGAGATCAACGCCCGTCTCCTTCTTGAACTCATCCAAGATGTACTCGACGAGGACGACATCAAAGTCCTCACCACCGAGATGTGTATCACCGTTTGTCGACTTGACTTCGAAAACGCCCTTCTGCATCTCGAGAATAGAGATATCGAAAGTTCCTCCGCCGAGGTCATAGACAGCAATGATAGACGAGTCGGCGCGATCCAAACCATAAGCAAGGGCAGCCGCAGTGGGTTCGTTGATAACGCGCAAAACATCTAGGCCCGCAATTTGTCCGGCATCCTTGGTCGCTTGTCGTTGAGCATCGTTGAAGTAGGCAGGGACGGTGACAACCGCATGACTACGGCAGATACATTTGACACACAGCTTTCCAAAGGAGTGGACAGACTTACTTGACCCTCTTGTTCAAGTACTGCTCGGCTGTTTCACGCATCTTTACCAAAACCATTGACGACAGCTCTTCCGCGGACTAGAAAAAGATTCAGGTAAAAAAAATCATGATAAGACCAGGCAGCTACACTTACAAATCGTTGTTGCTTTCCATCGTTGTCGACCTCTACAGCCGGCCGCCCATCGGATGTGGACACAATTTTGAACGGCCTAAGCATGTTCTGTAAATCAGGACCTCGAATGTAATGGAAGGGAATCACCAATGCATGGCGTCATCCTTGACCTCCTTGTCTGAGAATTTGCGACCAATCAATCGCTTGAAAGCGAACACTGTGTTAGCCGAGTTGACAACAGCCTGACGCTTCGCAGGGAGACCGACGAGGCGTTCGCCATGTTTAGTGAATGCAACAACCGACGGTGTCGTGCGAGCGCCTTCAGCATTCTCAATGACACGGGAACTTTTACCCTCCATAACGGAGACACAAGAATTTGTCGTTCCCAAGTCAATACCAATGACTGGCCCTAAAGAAGAGAATTAATTGAGGTGTGGGTGTAATGGGCTGAAAAACGTACCGTTAACTTTCGAGTTCATGTTCCGCGCAATGAGTGAGCGAGGAAGGCCCTAAAAACTTTTAGACATGGTATAGTAGCGAGTACAGGAGGGCCTACATTGAAGGCAGTCTTCCTAAAGACGGAACTCCGCAGAGCAGGAATCATGGTAGTGGATGGAGGGAGAGGAGGTTATGGTCCAAAAATTTTGTGCCAGCGTATGTAATACGTCAGCTGTTGCCGTGCGGCTTTTCCCGAATATTCCAGAGCGGCACGGGTATCGGCAATTCATTCTCGCAGAGCACGTGAATAGAACACGACACTCTATCATGCCAAAAGAGGTCTTGTTCATCCACACCTTGAGCTAGCAATGCCTTCCAGCTCCCCAAGGATCGGCGGCGAATACGGTAAAATCAGAGCTAATATAGATATAGCAAGATTAAATGCGTATCTGGCCCAACGTTCTCCAGCTGTCAAGGCTCCCGTTGATGTCAAGCAGTTTAAAGTATGTCTAAATATATCTTTCTCATACATGGTGGTTTTACGAGGAATAGTTTGGACAGGTACGAATCGTACTGCTTTCAACGTATACCACCTCACCGTGATCGTGAATTCTCAGTCTAACCCCACGTATTTCCTCACTGATGCTCGGTGTGACTCATCACTTTAAACAGTGATGCATGATAGCAGCTCATACTACTTCTAGTGGTACCAAGTTCGTTCTCCGTAAGAAGCCTTCAGGACAACTTCTTTCGAAAACCGCGCATCAAGTTGAACGTGAATACGCTGTGTTAAACGCTCTCCACAGATTTAATCAGAAACCAATATCCTCTATGTCACAAAGGATCCCTGTTCCGGAACCCATTTTACTCTGTGAGGATGATACAGTGATAGGAACTCCTTTTTACATTATGGAATACCTTGATGGTCGCATTTTCACTGACAGTAGAATGCTTGAGATCTCTAGAGAAGATCGGCATGAATGGTAAGACTGTTCATTCCGCTCGAGGAGCTCAAAAGATTACATTTTTTGGACTATCAATAGCTGGTTGTCCGCTGTGAGGACCCTTGCAAGCCTACACTCTGTCTCCCCAGATGCCGTTGGCCTTTCAAATTTTGGTCCCTCCACAGATTACTTCCCGAGGCAAATCAAATCTCTTTCTAGGGTATCCAGCGCTCAGGCGGTAGTCAAGGACATTGAGACTGGAGAGGCCATTGGGAATCTTCCTTTCTTTGACCAGCTCGTCAGTTGGTATAAGCAGAATTTACCAAACGAGAAGAAAACTGGACTTCGCATTGTTCACGGAGATTACAAACTTGACAACCTGGTGTTTCATCCAACCAAAAACTATGTTATTGGTATATTAGACTGGGAGATGTGTACACTTGGCAGCCCCGTATTTCTCGTTGCTTTATCGTTGTTTTCTGTTAGTTGACGCGTCTGTCAGCTAGCGGACCTAGGAAATATGACCTTGCCTTGGTCGGTAGACATGAGTCATATTCCCAAGGATATCCCCTTCACATTACGGGGTTACAAAGGAGAAGCTAAAGATGTACCAATTGCCCTTCAGGAGCTGGAGAAGGAATATTGCAGGCTCACAAACCAGCCTTTCCCGATACTGGAAATGGTCTTTGTTCGGAGCTGGACGCTTTTCAAAGTGAGTCACAGAGTACCGATCTTGATGCTTGACATCTGATCGGAAGTCAGTTGGGTATCATCTCCCAAGGGATTGCTGCTCGGTATGCACGTCGACAAGCAAGTTCCGAACATGCGTATATGCATGCCGCTGGTTTCCATATTATTGGAAACTTGGCAAAAATTGCTTTGGAAGATGAGGGTATTCTGTTGATGCCAAAATCGAAGCTTTGATGTGATGATGTTACTTTGTTACTATTGTGATATGTACCCCTCTGCTATAATTGATAGTTGAGGTTGCATTACAAGATGCATCTACATTTTCGATCATGTCGGAAAAATCCCGGATACTTTATCCAGACTGTCAAGCCCTTCCATCAGGCCTGATTTGGCAGAAGCGCATCCACAGCTGATAATGGCAAAATACAGGACACCTGATATTGTTTGATGCGCCAACGCTTGTTCTGATTTGGCCTGAGAATTGGGTATGTCTACATAAAGTAACATGATCACGGCTGATCCGGCCATAAACATTTTTCCGACACAATATCCATAACAGAGGGAGCAAGCTCCCCAATAAGTTTATATATATGGACATATACACTCCATAGCCCATTTGGATCTGATACCAATTTGTCCCGAGGAGCGCGTTACATTGTATATACGTACTGAGGACCGTAAACCTGGTCAATGAGTCAAGTGGAGAGTTGCCGAATAATACAAGAGTATTACCTGATCAAGATGTCTTGTCGCTTGGTTGTAGCATGTCTTGCACCCTGATGCACACTGCCTCACACACTAACTCATCCATTCGGAGGCTGGGAGCTATCCATGCGCGTTAACGCTCTCACAACCGAAACTGGTCTCAAAGTGGGACCTGTCGTTCTTGAAACCCTCATCAAGCACTATTTTGAACGTCGCAAGACCGGCAATACAACTACACAGCTCAGACAGGATGAACTATTATATGACGAGGTATTTAGTGTTGTCAAAGTGAGGGGTATCACCCAAATCACCTTCCTATGCCACTTACACCTATTGATGAAAGTCATTCCTACGTGCTGCCAGTTTGTGCGTTTTCTCTAATACATGATTGTCCTCAAACTGAAACAATTTTAGTCACACAGTCGAAGATGTCCAAGGTGCCACAGGACTCCCTCAATAATGCTGGATTCAAACTGAAATACATCCAGGTTTCGCGAACACTCGTACCCCGTCACCACCTTCAGTCCACGTTGTTCGACTTTTGGTTCCAATGGCTTCGTGCGATGAAGCCGCCCAAGTACTAATAACTGCATTTGGAGGAAAAGAGGCTGCACAGCGTGTTGTTGGTGGAGTGAAATGGTGGCAAGTTCGTGGGATCAATGGGTATGAATCACTCAGTGTAA
>QFEW01004576.1:0-21299 GCA_003316525.1 Termitomyces eurrhizus | reverse complement strand
AAGTTCGTGGGATCAATGGGTATGTCAGCTTGAATCACTCAGTGTAACCATTGTTCATGCTGGTTTTCTCTCAGGGTGGATGCTCAGTGGATTACTGCTAAGAAAGACTGGGAATCTGCTAAGCGTCGAGCTGCTAAGATGAAAGAGACAACGAAAGAGGCCTCCAGTGGACCGTTCCCTGTTACTGATTCATCTACAGAAAAGGCTGCAGACGATTCGGGTATTTATGAAAAACATATGGACGAGATGCGTTGTATCCTGTACTCACACGGCGGTAATGACCAGTTCTAACAGCACATCAACTTTCTTAATCTGTTTGCAGGCGGTTACTATTTTGGAAGTGTAGATCAAGAACGGTATATATCTCTGAGTCCTCTCTTCTTGAGTCATCAAATAAATCTTCTTTTAGCTATAGTATACAGAGACATGCTCGTAAGATTAATGGACGTGTTTTTGGTCTGAAATATGTTGTTTCGGACTAAGCACACGCTGATACTCGTCTTTAGCTATAAATTATCGGCTAGCTCCACAATATCCATTTCCTTGCGCTCTGCAAGATCTGGTAGCTGCATGTAAACATCCTGATATATTGCTCTAAGTTTGTCACTGACCCTGGGCTCCTGAAACAGATCTATATCTTATCCGACCTCCACCTGGTGCCGCACATTGTCCTGTAAATCCGGCGTACATCATCATTGCGGGTGACTCTGCGGGTGGAGGACTTTCTCTTGCCCTTCTGCAAGTTATACGTGACGGCGGCCTGCCAATGCCCGCTGGTGGCGTCCTGATATCTCCTTGGTGTGATCTAACCCACTCTTTTTCTAGTATTCATACGAACACTGCCACTGTAGGTCATTTTTTGTCTTTTTTTCTTACACGATAACTCACCAAGTGTAGGATGTGCTTCCAGAATGGGGACTCTCTTTGCAGAAACCTAGTGTTCTATGGCCTCCGCCTCCTGATGAATTGTCTAAGCGTGTGCATGCCTCCTTGAGAACACGTATCCGTGAGGTGTTCCGTTCAGATCAGCCCCATGATCATACTTCAACCATGCTTTCTATGGCACAGTCGACGTCAGCTGGGCAACCTGTGGACGTTGGAACTACCACGTCCCTGCCCATATCGGATTCTCAGCACATTGATCAAACTGTCTCTCTTGTAGCTCGGTCAGGCGACACCTTGTCTACTAACAATCAATTGCATCTGTACACCCAAAACAATCTACTGACACACCCACTTGTCAGTCCAATCATGTCGTATCTTGGTGGCCTGCCGCCTCTGTTATTCATAGCCAGCGATAAAGAGGTCCTGAGGGACGAAATAATCTACACGTCCGTCGTCACATCACGTCATCTTATGTTACGCTGACGTCTCCATTTCAGAGCCCACAAGGCTGCAAACCCCGAGAAGTATCCTATCAAGGACTCCTCTCGGGTACTTTACCCTTCTCTTAACGGAATAGAAGACAAATTTGAATCGACGAAGGTCCACCTCCAGGTCTATGACGGCAAGTCTTATACTTCTGTAATGGCCAACGGCAGCATTTGTAGGTTACTGATTATATTCACTCGTATAGATGCAGCACATGTTTTGCCCGTCCTTTTCTCTTTTACCACTCCCGCCAAGTATTGTTTCCGTGCGATCGCCACATTCTGCAAATATGTCACCGGCATACCTCTAACACCTGTTCCTCCTTCAACTCCTGCGATCAACCTTGCCATGAACCTAGTCTCACAGTCACCTTTGAATCCAAAGACCGAACAACGATCAAATAGAGAATTGGATACAGGAGAAAGTTCACTCGTTGCGGCCAAGTCAGATATTCCTAGAAGAAAGTCTCTAAGTCGCTCCCTGTCCTCGAGATTCTCACAGATGATGCATTCTCGATCTCGTATATCGAGGACCTCCAGCGAGTGCGACGTACTCTCTAAAGCGCCTGCTCTGTCCCTTGCAATTAGGGATGATCCATTCGTTCCCATTGGCCCTGCCCAGCCTCCCGACCCAAGCAGACCATCTTTGCAATCCCAGGAGCCTGCTTTACAAGTCACCACTGCAGGCGACTCTCGCATTTATAGATCTTCCGTCAGTATCTCACCCTTTTCAAAGAATAGAAACTTATATTGACTGATCCAGTAGGGAGACCTATGGGACGGTGCTATGATACGAGAACGAATTTCGACACAGGGAATTACTCGGCCATTGGAATCAGAGTCCGAACTAGGTGCTCTGACCATTGACCCAGATATTATCGGGTGTATGTCAGAGCTAACCCTTCGTCGTTACCTTGACGCGAGCGCTATGTTTGACAAGAAGTTTGCCCATACTATCCGTGCAATCGAGAGAGACCGGTGGCACAATCTGAAACTTGCCAGGAAGGACATTAAACGGGACCTTGCTGTCCTTCACCACAAATTGATACTCAGTGATGCAGAGAGTAGTATCTCGTCGAGTCTCACGACTTCTTGCGGACGGAGAGAAAGGTCTTTTACTTCGTCGGGGAGCTGGAACTGGGCTTGGGCTCTTGATGGAGAAGAGCGGCCCCCACCAAGCAGCATCGTCTCAAGACGGGATACCGCAGAAGCTCGGCATCTAGCAAAGATCGCAGACCAATTCCTCTTTCAAGATGATCAGGTGTTGAGCGGAAATAGGTTCTGGTCGACTATCCTCAATTTTTTTACCTCTGACCAAGACTCATTACCGAGTGACACAAACTTGACTAAGCGATCATCCCGACTCGACCGTCTCTTCCTGAAGAAACGCTCTGGGAAGGACATTTCCTCCCTGGATGATGCGAAAACAAAGCAATAGTATGAATTAGCGTATGACTTTCCTCTCAACTCTACCATCTAATCCCCGAGATGATGGAAAAGGTGACACGACTTCAACTGCAAGTTAAGACGGAACGTACAAAAATACAAGTATTTATTGAAACAATTTCCGTTTTCCGCAGTCAAATATCTTGTTAACGTTGCTATGGGGCTATGTAAATCACGATGTTGCAATGTGACGCCATGGACATCAGGGAAAAGACAGGAAATATTCTAAGTACAAGATACAGCTATACACCAATTGCAACATCACATCATTAACCAACAACAAAAAGAGGAGTGGTCATGACATCTCATCATCTGTATCGGAAAGCATTTCCTTACTCTTGCTGAATACAAGATGAGCAATTAACACTTCAAGCAACGTCATGCGAAGGGGTACATACTATTCTTTCTGTCTCTTCTGTGTATGAGGACGGGTCATGTCATCCTCGTCCTCTTCATCATCCCTCACAACAGCCTTCTTCACACGTCGCTGAGGACAGACACGCTTGAATGAGATTTAATGCTCGAAAAGAATTAAGACATACCTTTTTTGCTGGTCTCTCGACTTCTTCATCTTCTGTAAACATAGCCTGATCTTCACCATCACCGTCAGTAGCTTTTTTAAGCTTTCCTCGCCTCTTTTTCTTCGACTCAGCTTCATCCCCGCTTCCGGCGTCCAGCTTAGGTTTGCGAGTCTTCTTGGATCTTCGTTCCCGCTCCTCATCGCTCTCCCCCTTGACCTCCTGCGTCCACTGCATAGCCTTCTCTCGCGCCAGTCTGCGTTCCTCTGCTAACTTCTCTGCTTCTTTCCGTAGTTCTTCCATTCGAAGCCGCTGATATGCAGATCAAAGTGTGAAAAGAGGACACTACAAGGTGAATTACTGACTTCTATTTCCTCCTGCTTCTCTTTCTCCTCCTGACGTTTACGCCTGGCAGCATCAATCTTTGCCTGGGCGTCAGATTCAAACTGTCTCTGCGCTGCAAGATGTTCATCTCCTTTTCGAAGCATGCTGTCCCCGTATTTCCGACGTTGATCAGCAATTTCCCGATTGTACGGCACCATGGATGACTTATCAGAGGCTAACGACGCAAAAAGCCTAGAAAAGAAATTGGAAAGCATGTTACCGAATATTAAGTTTAACATACTTTTGAGCTTGTGCAGCCTGATCTATGACTCTCTGGAGGTCTTTGAATGTTCGCTTCGCAGGGCTAATTGCAAATAGCATCTCAGCTGACTTCTGCTGAATCATGGCAATGTTGTAGACAATTGCTTTGTCATTAGGCTGAATGTGATATGCCTGTGTCCAAAGCGAATAAATGGGAAGGGTAGAAACGACCGTGATGCATACCATTTGGGCATAGCGTAATGCTTGTTTCATGGCACTGAATAGTTGGTCCTTCGCTGCCTTTGCATACCATGACCTGCATAGACATAGCAAGATTGACACGTTGTGGCCGTCGTTGTACCGCGTCAGGGATGTTTCATACTGAACGATGACAAGTTATAGCAGGATTATCACTCAAGAAGAGGAACGCACGCTCTCGATTGCCCGATCAAACTCATCGCGAGCATAGTAACAATGTCCCATATTTAGATAGACGCTGCCATCGTCTATAGACTCTCTGACTTTTGCAAAAATATCAAGGGCTTCGCGAGCATTCTTGATACGCCTTTGTACATCGTCTACCCCTGGCGTTGTACCCAGAGCACCACCCAGAGAACCGAGAGCATCCTCCGCAGTCACGATCGCCAGACCTTGCGCAGCAAAGGCACATAATGGGTCCAAATGTAAAGCTTTCTCGTAAAATTCTGCAGTTCTTCGGAAACCTTGGCGACGCTCTTCAATCCCTCTGGGGCTAGTATCACGGCTTTCTCTAGCCTGATGATACCAAAGCCAGCCTGCGGCACATAATGAGAATACGTCGTGCTTGTCATGATCCTTTAGCGTCGCAAAAACAAACTCTTTCGCGGGTTTGGGAAGGTTGGTTTGAATGAGGAAGTAAGTGTAAAATGCCCGGAGGTTCAGACTATTGTTTTGCGACACAAGACATTGCTTGAGTAGTTCATGAGCATCATTGTGGCGGTTGAGATCTGCCAGCATCTGAGCTTGCCTGATCTTGGCTGTAGGACTCCAGATTAGTGGTTGCTACAAGGTAAAATCATTCACATACCGTCTACGTATTCAGGATGTCTCGTCACCAATTTTTCGTATGCATCTCTTGCCAGCGTTTCTTCTCCTTGCTCTTCATAAACTCTTGCAAGGTTGTATAGGATTGTGGTTGACATGGCCTCTCCTTGATCCGTCACGAGACTCAGCGCAATGGTCAGAGCCCTTTCGTATAACGCCCTTGCTTCTGGAAAGTGCCCTTCCATTTGTTGCAGAGCTGCCAAATTATTTAAAAGACGTGGATCGACTTGTTCAATAGTCTCGTTTATCCGAAAAGCCTCTCTTAGGGCCTTTCCCATACGTTCCAAGCTTTCTCCCTGCCAAAGGCGCGCAGTCTCGAGGTGCATCTCCATATCGTCGACAATAAGACGCGGAAGTTTGGGGGCAGAGTGTCCATTAGCACGGGTCTCATCAAGTTCGAAGCCTTTGATAACCCGATCGAAGAGATCACGAGCTTTTGCCCGTTCTTGAGCAACATCGGAGCTAGAGACTCCAGGTCGCGGATGGGCGCGTAGAGACGCGAGAATGACTGTTGCTTCCACGGAGCGTTGGGCATTTGGTGGTTGTAGAAGGGTGTCTAAGGTGTGGATTGCAGCGGCTATCTCATCTGCGAAAGCATCGTCAAGTCCGGAATTTTGACAATGTCCATGTATTCTCAGACTGACCATTTTTCATTTGCATTTGAGCCAACCCGATTGCCCCAACAACATGTTTGGGCTGTCCCTCGACAGCAGCAGAGTAATACTTTGAAGCATCACTCAGAGATCCTTCCGCGTGTGAAACGCGGCCTGCTCTTAGATATCCTTCGGCGAGAACAGTAAGTGTATCGGCAAACTGGATGGTGCGTTCAGCAAGTTTAAGAGCCTATTATTGAGAGGATGAGCATCCGATGGATAGTAACGGAGACGGTCATACCCGGTCATACTCTCCTTTCCTCAGGAACACCTCGCACAAAGCGTTGGCAGCTGCAGCGCTTCGTTGGTTCGACTTGAAAGCCATATTAACCAGTCTCGTGCCATGCATGAAAAGACTTGCTCGCTCTGCTTCTGGTGTACCATCATTTTTGCTCGAGTTGATAGCTTCCAAGCCAAGAAGTACTTGAGCCGGCCAATCTAAAGGATTCTGTTGAGAGTAAACCCTCACTGCATCGGACTAAATTGGGCCACGTACTACTTCCATACTACGTTGCCATGCGGCTATAGCCTTTGATTTCTGGTCAAGGGCCCAGAAACACAATCCGATCCCAATGCGTGGGTCAGGCAGACATTGAGGGTTGTATCTCAAAATGTCCTGGAATATCCTGAGAGCCTCTCGAAAATTTCTCCGGGCATACATTATTCGCGCCTTAGTGCTGACTCAGTGACCAGAAGCTTGGGGAGAGGGTTACAAACTTTGCCCAGAAGTGCCACTACATTCGTAGGCTTTTCTATCAAGACACCGTCAAAAGATCGCAGTGCATCATCCATTGACCTTGTAGCAAGTTGTTGGATACCTTCGGTCAGAAGAAGCGTTAATCTTCATTATTCTAGACTTGAAAAATTCGTACCACGCGTTAAGAATGATAATGTTCCCCTAACCCCTTCCCCGGACTCTGTTCCTACCCTTTCTCCTGTATTAAGTAATTGTGCCGCTTCGCGATAGTACTCCTCCTTCGACTTCTCCCCCTTCATATCATCCTGTCCTATTGCAAATCAATATAAGCAGGCAAGAGGTATTTCGTCACAAGACACGCACGAGCGTCAGGCAAGATGAGCTTTGGTGCCTTTCGAGCATAGGCTATTTGTATATTTGCCAGCATAGAGTAGATTGGCGGTAGATGGGACTCAGTTCCGTTGGCCCGAAAAGCTGCAAAGGAGATTCAGGATTGTCTCGCAAGAAGAGTACCCCACACACATTCAATAGCAGTTCGTGCGATCTTCTCAGCAGCTTCCAAATAACCCTTGCGCCAATATTCCCCCGCAAGTTTAGTCCAGACCCAGATTTTACACTGACCATCCTTCAAGAGATCCAGCACATCTTCGGGATTGGGGTCAAGAATATCGAGGTCAATGGTAATGACCTCTTGACTTCCAACTTCAATATCAATCGTACGTCCCGTAGAAGTGGCGTCGTCCATGATGTAATATAAAAGCCCGAAGATAGCTGGATGATCAGCGATGACAAGTATTAGAATGCGAGCGAAGGTCGCGTTGAGAACTCGTCAAGAATTAACGTTGTGTTGTTTCAAATGTTTGCTCTTGATTACCGGTTACCTGTGAGCTCCCTTTAAATATTTGAGGTGAACGAAAGGCAAAACGCGGTCACAAATCATAGTGGTATCTTGTTGTGCATGTATACTGAAATACGCATAAATAGTGTCGACATCTATAGTTACGACAAAGGATGATATTGCAGTCCTATGAGAGTACATATCCTTTCCGAGACAAAATAAATTAATAAGATGCTGAGTGTTACTCACAGTGGACTAGGCTTTGGTGCCAATCATTCTACATAACGGAGAAGCTAGCGGAGAAACTCAACCAACCACATGTACTTTGATGTAAAAACGACCTATTTGCGTCTCCGGCCTGAACTTACATCTCTATTAAGAGAGATTCGTAATCATCAATGATAGTAAAGGACATTATTGGTTGTCCATAAAAACAACTGAGACGTAGAGAGCAAGCTTGGAGAGAGGTTGAGTCACGGTAATTCTGGAATCAGGCAAGTTTTTTGCAGAGGCAATCGGGGTGCGTGGGAACAAATTTGAGCCTATCTCGGTAAACTTGACTAGAAGCGGCCTCCCGCCAACCATCCAAAACTGTCTGTGAACGTCGCCTAAGCCGACTTTGAGCACCGAAGCTTCACGGTATGTCTTTGATATATTTCAGATGCCTCCAGAAGCGAAAAGGAGTCGATTGAAGACAGTTGGAGGGTGGATGCGTTTCATTGGGATTGGATGCTGACACTTGACATAGGTACTACAATATGGCCTCGAAACTTCCGTCCGTTCTCGCCGCTACTGAAGAGGAGATCCAGCTTCTCCTGGCTGCGCAATGCCATATCGGCACCAAAAACTGCGACAAGCAGATGGAACCTTACGTCTGGAAGAGGAGGAGTGATGGTGCGTGCGCTCTTTCGGGGGAGAATACTTCAGGGCGAATTCCTAAAACTTTCTATAGGAATCCACATCATCAACATTGGAAAAACGTGGGAGAAGCTCGTCCTCGCTGCGCGCATCATTGCTGCCGTTGAGAACCCCAACGATGTTTGCGTTATCTCTGCTCGTCCTTATGGACACCGTGCTGTCCTCAAATTTGCTGCCAATACCGGTGCTCAAGCAATCGCAGGCCGTTTCACTCCCGGTTCTTTCACAAACTACATCACACGGTCGTTCAAAGAGCCGCGTCTTATCGTTGTTACCGACCCTCGTGTTGACCACCAGGCCATCCGTGAGGCATCATATGTCAATATCCCTGTCATTGCTCTTGCGGACACTGATGCCCCTCTTCAATTTGTCGATGTTGCCATTCCGACGAACAACAAAACAAGACACTCCATCGGTCTCATTTGGTGGTTGCTCGCTCGTGAGGTTTTGAGGCTCAGGGGCACCATTCCCCGCACTCCCGATGGCTGGAACGTCATGGTGGATATGTTCTTCTACAGGGATCCTGAGGAGGTTGAGAAGCAACAACAAGAGGAGGCTGCCGCTAAGCTTGCTGCTCAGCAAGGTGCCACTGAAGGTGCTCCAGCCGAATGGGATGTCTCTGGTCCTCCTCAGGCTGGAGGTATCAATCCTGCACTGGTTCAAGACGGCGGTAAGATTGTATTGCTGATCAATTATTTTTCAACTCATGTGGAGCATCGCAGGTGCGATTGACTGGTCTGCCGAACCTGCTGCTGGTGGACCCACTGATTGGTCTGCCGAGCCAACCGCTGCTGGTGGATGGGGTGCTGATGTTCCTGCCTCTGGCACTGGATGGGATTAATTGTACAATTGGCCTACTTATTATGCGGGTTGTGTCGTCTCCAAAAATTGACAACTCCTCCTTTAGCCTCTACTTCATATTTACAAGCGTTCTCGATTTTTCATTAAATTCGAAAGTTGGCCGAGGCTGAAATTCTGGCTTACCTAACTGTTCCTGAACAACGAAATGATGAAGTTGATTACCTATGATATAACTAGCTATCTTTGCCATGGGCAGCAATGGCAACCATTGTTCATTCGTTCTCCTCGCTGAATTTCACATTTTCGAGGGCGCACAGCTTAAATATCAATTTCCTCAACCATTAGGTGTCGATGAGGGGTGCGACTCAACAACATGTAGCGTTTTGTTTTCATTGAATGGTAGTTGTGGCAGAGTACTTGCAATGTCCATGCTTCCCGATGGCGCAGAGATGCAGCAAGACGATTGGACAGTGTTTTTTCTCAATCAGACGCCCTTCAATACTATATCACCTGTCTTAGCACTTGAAACTCCCGAAACGAAAGCAGTTCCATTACCGGGCGAACAAGACGAATCATCTAGGGATAAACCCGACTTGTTATGTGTCTTGAATCTCGTTCGCACTAAGCACGACAAGACTCTGTATCGGTATGTAACGTCGTGCCTCAGTAATTTCTGGTTGTTCACGATGTCAATGCAGTGGCGCCAAGGTCCTTGCTCTGGCAATATGTACCAGGCACCCATTTATACAAGTATTCAAGGTCTGTAGGATTGAAGATACTGCTACCATCTTGCTTAATCTTGTCCTAAAAAGCCTTTCCTCTTAATGGCTCTTGACGATTATTTTTCTGATCCGTCTCAAGATTGCCTGGCTCGTTTGTTCGATGCAGTGAATGCGATGGATCTATCGGGAGCTCCTCTGTTAACACGTCAGGAGAAAATCGTGATGCGTTCATCGGAAAGAAAAGATATTTTTTCTGAAAAGTTCGGAGCTCGCGAGCAAAACTGGAGTGCGAGTCATTCTCGGTCCGGCGCAAAATCTACTTTGCAGCACAAGTCCACTAATTCTGGGGAGTCTTATTCGAGCTTTGAAGGAGAGTTGTTTTCTCGGCAACGACAGGAAGAAAACCGCTCTCTCGAACGAGAGCTACCTACGGCTCCTGATAATATAGATATTACTGCCGTGAGCGCGTCAGCACACTTGGGCATCAACCCTGATTCTCCATCTGACACTTCTTTTTCTCTTGGAGGAAGTGCTGTGTGGGTCGGGGACGAAAGTGGCTTGGACCTCGCAACGGGCAAAGATGCTGGAGATTCGCTTAGTGTCTTTTCTTTGGGTAACAGTCACACAATAATGCCGTCTTCGCGAAAAAGAAGGTCTACAGACGCGTCTTCTCTGTCTTCTTTAACACAGGGAAAGGATATGATGACTCGGACAGCGGGACCCCCTATACCACCTTACTTTGACCGTCATTTGCGGGCTGGCTTAGCCAAGGATACCCATTTCTACCATACTACAGTGGCCTACAAGGATCATCTTATACCAATTCAGATGCCTCTTTTCACA
Source organism: Termitomyces eurrhizus (assembly GCA_003316525.1). Lineage (NCBI taxonomy): Eukaryota > Fungi > Basidiomycota > Agaricomycetes > Agaricales > Lyophyllaceae > Termitomyces > Termitomyces eurrhizus. Next base: position 10,825 of record QFEW01004576.1, on the reverse strand, counting down.
CTTCCGGAAGAGGTTGGTGATGTACGTCTTGTCTTATTCATAGCAATCAAGTAGTGAAAACTAATGACGAAATGAACTCCAAAAGTATTCGTTAATCACCTTGTTTAGAGAATTCTCATCGCATCAGAATGTGTCCGGTCCTCAGCACCCTCATTTGCACACGAACGGACCACAGACACATCCTATCATTATTCTTTTCAATGCACTTGTCACCGGGAAACGGATCATTTTCCTTGGTCACCGACGACCTGCGGGTGAGGTTTCAAGTTTCGTCCTTTCAGCATGTGCTTTGGGCTCCGGTTGCGGCACTGTCCTGAGAGGCTTCATCGAACGTGCATTTCCCTACGCCAATCTTAATAACAGGGATGAATGGGAGTCAGTGTAAGTGCCTCCTTATCATAAAATCTCCTCCGTACTCACCTAGTGCAGCCCTGCTTACATCGCAGGAGTGACGAATCCGATCTTTGAATCTTCGCGGGCCTGGGATCTCCTTCTCGTCATTGGCGCCGGAACTGTCACCGTAGCTAAGGATATTCATACCACGTACCCGGTAACTGCTACTACGAACCTCGGAGCATCCCTTCTGAGCCGCAGCGGGACACACAAAGCAGAGTCGTTGGCAATGACGAGCGAAGATGATCCTCCACGTGCGAGTTCAAATCAAGGAAGTAAACCTGACTTTACCAAGTCCGATAACAACGCTGACAAGCTTTTTATGGAGGATGTGAGTTGAGGTCAGCCCTGTGCCCTCAGCTTGTTACTGAATGTTTGATGAAAGATCCGATCGGCTATCGACGATCACTTCGGGGAAAGCGTTGTGCGCATGCGCTTTACGGAATATGTAACGCGATTTGTAAGGCTGGCTTCCTATTACGAAGAAGAGGTCACCGGCGTTACCAAGGTTGGGCACCCGTCCTCTTCTTTCTCGGAACAGCCGGGACGACGTGCGCAATTAGGAAGTGGCATCGCTTTCAGCGATGAGGCGACAAGCGTGAAGGAACTTGCGGCAAATGCTCAACGCATTGAGGCTTGGCGGAAAACTAACAGCTATCACCATTGGGTTGCGGTAAGTTTACGAGTCCGGCGTAAAAATTGGCTTTGTTTCACAGCGCGGACGGATTATCCCAGGATTTCGCAAAGTTCCAAGCCAACAGCGCGATCAAGGGCCTTGATGTCATGCATCAATTGATCCGGCTTCGACATGGAAAGGCACTATCTGATGCCGAAACCGCATTGATTATGCGCACCTTAGCAGACAATGTCAAAACCTACGAACAAGTTATTGAAGTGGGTCGCTACGTCAATCGATTCAACCATCATAATAACACAACACCAACATAGTTGTTGGCGTTCTTGATTCCACAAGGAGGCGGACTCATTCCCCTGGGCTTTGGTTTATTCCACCAGAAAGAATCGGTCCGAGAGGCCACGATTGATCTATTCAACCAGTTCCGAGCTTTCCCCGTACGTATTTTAAAAACAACGAAACATGTGTTGACCGGTTTAAACACACGATCAGGTCGGAGTTCTCTTCCTCCAGTCGCTCAATCACTTTCAGCGGTATGCATATGTTCGTCAAGCGCATGCTCGAGAGAAGCGAATCATGAGCGAGCAACAACAGTTACTCCAGCAGCATAGTCCTACTACAGGAGTACATTCAAATTCAATCATATGAGGGGGTTTGAACGGCCATCCCTATTAGTCATCCCACAGACTGATCGTATCGATGACAAATCGATTGCTTGTAAGCACTGCAACTCAGCATCATGTGTTGGCAAGATGGCGTTTATACACTTAGTATATACATAATTTTCTTCTTCCTTTCCCCATTTTGTCCTGTACACGATGTGTAAATTTACCCTGTTCTGAGTTAAAGAAGCGTGCCGAAGTGTCTCAGATGTCGGTAGTCCATATATCAGGAATAGAGGCAAAGGCAGTATCATAAGAGAAAATTACAGTGTTTCAAGCAGCCTATTCAATCCAGCAGAAATTGTTCTTTTTCCAACTTGAAAGGTGGAAAGATCCATACAACTTTAGGCGGTTCATAAAGGGAAAATCACCCTTTTGCTGCGTGATGGTACAAATATGATTTAAAATCAGAATAGCAGTGAACTTTGCATGTTTCAAGTGGATGGATGAAGGCTCTGCAGTCCCACAGCTTGGATAGTTGAACCGAACCATCAAAGATTCCCTCGTAAAGTCATTCACGTTGATGACCCGTACACAAAGGAATGAAATAATGTAAAATACGAAGAATGGTGTTTGGAGAGGTTATATACCTTGGTTCACTCTCTCCCAATCCCTCTCTGACTGGTGTGCGTGAGAAAAAGCCACAGAAGTAACGTGTCTCTTCAAAGCCCAAACCATGCGTCATTTCGCGCGACCCTGACATTAAACGTGACAGGGTACCTTAACGCAGATCCTGAAGTTGATACTGATCTCCACAGTTGAGCTTTCGGGTCCAGGCAGGTTTTATGTATTTCCACTCGAGGGCGGACTTGCGAAAACTCTGAGCTAAATGGATTGGTGATGGAGGAATAGATTGGTTTTCAGGATGATGGGAATCGAAGTTATTCTTCTGATGACATCTTGGGTCGGCCGATGGAGAATTGACGATGGGATCAGGTTTGTCGGACCGTTGGAGGCACGGCATTTTGTGGCCGTTGTGTGGGTCGAGCTAGAGAGACGATGAAGGAATAGTCCGGCAGCGGCTGTGCGTAAATAAACAGAGTATAATACTAGACATTACCTCTCTGGGAATCACATTGCAGTCATCTCTCTCTACCATTTCATGGTTTGTCCCGTGTCTCTGATCTTGTCTCTATAGTCTTTCCCCTTTACCTGGTCTCATTCTGCTTTTCGGCCATTACTCCCCTCTGTCTTCCCTTATCGGCATAACTCTCCCTTTGTACATTTAGTTTCATATTCGTAATGGCCAACAAACCAGAATCGGCTCAGACCACCCTACAAAGAGGAAAGGCTTGCTTGCGATGTCGGTCAGTCATATCCATTCCCCCTTTCCACCTGGTTCTTACATCGCCATGCAGGAAGCGAAAGATGGTATATGCGCACTCTAACTGGCACATCTAATGGGGTGATTAACGTGGCGTTTATCTAGAGGTGCGACGGTAACAAGCCTGCCTGCCAGCAATGTGTTCGTGCAAAAAAGGCCGACGGCTGCGAGTATGACGATGGCAAGGGCAAAACTAGGACACAGCTCCTCCGTGAACACATCGCGCGTCTTGAAGCCCGCATTCGGGAGCTTGAAGATCCAGATTACGTCTCTCCGGCAGTGGTCTTGTACGATCCACATGAAAACTCTCGTTCTTGTTCCTCTTCCTCGTTCAGCTCTTCCGGCGACACTTCACTGTACACCTCTCACTCTCCTCTCAGCTATCCGTCAGGTATGTCAAGGCACTTGTCATGAAATGTTTATACCAAAATTATCTTGCAGATTCGTCCCCCGCCTCCCCTAACACCTCGTGGTCTTCATTACAGCCTAGTACCTCGCCTTCATCGACTCCATTTCTTCCAGAAATATTTTTCGATGACCAACAAACACGTTTCCAGCCTCCTTTGGAGCTTGCACGAATGCTGTACGATCACTTCAGTTTCTAACTTTTCGCCCGATTCTGATAGCACCTCGTCAGACTCAACATCTTTTCTCCTCATCGCCATCAATGTGGGCTTGATATTCACATGGGTCGTGTCCTGGATACGTTGACTACGTATCCCAAGGAGCAGCGACATCCTGCTCTTATGAACACCATGTACTTATGGGCCTGCTTCATTTCCCGCCCAGAGCCACTCAGCCAGCACGAAGATCATTACCTTGGGCTGGCTCTCGATGCCCTGCAAGAAGGACTTCGGGACGGAGAGAAAATAATTGATATCATTCAAGGGTCGTGTTTATTGTCGATGTACTTCCTTGTCAATGGCCGGATTCTTGAAGGCAGTTATCATGCAACTGCCGCGGCTGCCCTTGCTGTACAGTGTGGCCTCCACATCAACACATACCAGGATGAGGTGTGGTTCAGCAATTCTCATGAACAATACGATATGAAACCCCCTCGAACTGGTGTCAAGGAAGGCGAGCGCATTCTCGCGTTTTGGCAGGTTTACAACTTGGACCGGTGCTGGTCAGTCATACTGCGGAAGCCTTGCATAATCCCCGATGGCCCTGATCCTCGTCAATCGATCAGCTGTCCCTGGCCGCAAGACTGGGCCGAGTATGAGGCGGTAGGTCTCAAGACGGTGGTGGCTTCCAGATCCGTTGACATATCTAGTCGCAGGGCCATATCAACGTCGTTCCGCCTGTCCAGACTATCAGAGGATTTCTGGGTGGTGAGGTGTTTCCTTCCGGATTTTCGGCACAGGCCATGCGTGTCAAGTCCTCCGCTCTCTTCGCTCGTGCTGACCAGCTTTCGAGTGCTTGGGAATCACGTATGTTTACATTTTTTTGATTATGATCTATTTCATACCCGTGATGTTCAGGAGTCAAGGGATCATCGATGTTATTGCAAGAAACTCAAGAGCTTGAGAGAACTATAATAGAATTTACCACGACCCTCATGCCTCTCGATCAGTTGGATGTGGTCTCCATGGACGACAAGCATACATTATTAGTAGCCCACGTTTTAGCTCATACTGCGTTGGTTCAGCTCTACCGGCCTCTCGCCCAGGACGATCCAATTATGTTCGATAAATGCGCTCGGTCCGCAAGGGCATGTGTCGCCGTCATCAAGCATATTTCCGAAAGGGATTACAAATACCTTGATCCCATCGTTGGTGTGAGCTTACATTACCATCCTTGTCTCATGCGTTACTCACGTCTGGAAAAAGCCTTGTTGGTCGTATGTTGCAGACACTCTCATAATCGAGCTCGAAACACAGGAATCCACGTGGACTGTAGCGGAGCCTGATGTCAGAAATCAGATGACTACCCTTCTTTATGCCATGACGACTCTGGGTTTCCATTTGCCGATTGTCGGTACGTAGATGACAAGATGCTGGCATCGCAGCACTAACCGTCGTTCCACAGCCATTGCAGCTGCTAAAGTTCAAAAGAGACTATCTGAATTATGAACTTCTCACGGACTTTACTTATCTCGGACATATCATGATCTACGCTCGGACAACATTTCGGACACCTAGTTTTTTTGGACGTTGTTTTTCATCTGGCGGACACTTTGGAGTTTTGTCGCTTCTTTAGCTTCTTTTTACGAGCGCCATTGGACATTAGACGAACTCTTGCCCCTTTGTTGGACAATCGACCATGCCGTTCCCCTTCTTTTATAAAACTCATGCCCCCTTTTTACGACATGTTTTCATGTTCATCGTGGCTCGGATTCTTCTTTACTCTATCGTTACGGACTACTTGTCGCTGCACTTTACACTGACAGAACTCAACACCTGTATTTTTTAGATACCGTTTACTGCTCCCCGTGATATCGGACTAACTGTACTTTACATCCCCCTGCTCCCCAGTGCCCCTCTAGCCTATCATCTATTCGCTTATAATGTCTCTACTAACCCATTGGCCGGCTAGCTGGTCATTGAATCTTCCTTTACAGTAGTGCCATTTCAATTTTCCACGTCGTGCGTGTTTGCTGTTTCACATCTTCAACAGTCGACGTTACCTCGCGGTCGCTGTATTGACCATCTCCGAGCTGGGGTCTTGGCTCTTGGACTATTTACCTCTTCGTTTCAAGTTAGTCTCCACAATCGTTTGTTATTACATCTTGCGCGTTGACAATCGCAGTTTATCTACCTTTGCCCATATATATGTTATGTAACTTAACTTATTATTGGACCGGTAGTGTACACTTGCGAGGTTATATACACTCACTGGGTGCAGAGAACAATATTCTTTTGCAAAACAATGTAAAAACACAGTAAAAGTAATTCAATTTATTTTAAATATTTTTGTCGAAACCATAGAAAAAATATTGTAACTAAATTTAAATGGGAGTTTTGCCAAAGAACATCATTCCCTGCACCTAGTGATTGTCTTACAAAGATCTGCCCACAGGCTCTTAGACTTTTTCTCTTCTGGATTTACATTATACATCAATTAAGCGATGGGACTTTTGTATCTTGGGACCCCTCTTACATGGGATGAAGCCAAGAAATACGCGGAGCACGTACGATTTCACGGAATCACCCAATTCTTGAACACATGGGATCGTCTCAAGGATAGGCATGGTGACGAGTTGCTCTGGGGTGATGAGGTGTGCCCTTTGCAGTGGACTTTGATCGTTTCCTGATCCTTATCGAAGATAGAGTATATGGTTGTCTCGTTCGATGGAGATCAGAAAAATGCGAAACTATCACTGCGGCAAACAGAAATTCTAGCCAAGCTTAGTACCATTGTAAATGACATCTGCGTCAATTCTCCCGTAGAGTAGGTTGAGCATCCTTCCGAAACGCAGTTTTCCTGACCATCGTAGGGTTTCCGTCCCTACTTTTCATCCTGAATACGGTAGATACATGCTGGAATCCACTCCTGGTTCACCTTATACTGGATCGATACCTGATCTTCTTGCGGTCGAGGGCAATATGCGTTATCGGTGAGCATAGTGTCTGTCTCCGGTTCTCTATTGCCATTCAAAACATGTTGAGGCGGACTCTTGCGCGCAAACATCTGAAGCCCAACGAAGTACCGATCACATTTACATCGTTCCCTCGTCTTGGTGTTCAAGGTCAATTCACCGAGCCGTATTATGATCCATCGGACGCCGTTTCAAGCCACAGTCTCTTCTTACCAGAGGAGATTACTAATCCGCATGCTCGTTTTCCGTAATGCGGACTTTTCAACTCGTGAATACTCGCTCATGCCTATCATGACAGCACTCTCACAGCGAACATCAGACGCAGGAGAGGATCAAAGGTCGCGATCAATTTGCCTCTCTTCATTGATTCTCAAACGCCCCAACCTTTCATTGATTCTTCTATACCTTGGAATCGTAGTTTGTACCCTGAGGATTCAGGTATGCTTAGTATATTGCATGTGGTATCATGACTAACATGTATCCTCTTGAAGAGGCCAAAAACGGTGCTGCTCTTCCAAACCATATCTACCTCGATGCAATGGGATTTGGCATGGGATGCTGTTGTCTTCAATTGACTTTCCAGGCGTGTAACGTTTCGGATGCTAGACGAATGTACGATGGTTTAATACCCCTTGGACCAATACTTGTTCGTTCGAAGCCAACGTCTTATATATTCGTAAGCTGATTCTCAATTTAGTTAGCATTGACAGCTGCGAGCCCCGCCTACCGAGGGTTACTCGCAGATGTTGATTGTCGTTGGGATGTGATAGCTGGCAGTGTTGATGACCGTACAGAAGAAGAACGTGGATTAAAGGTAGGTTGCCTGACCAGTAAATGTCTTATATTTGATAGTCGACACTGTCCCCAGCCCTTGCAGAATGACTGTTACAAAATTCCCAAATCTCGATATGATAGCGTTGATTTGTACATCTCGAATGACTGGATTAACAGACCGGAATACAACGACAATTATCTGCCTTATGACGAGAACATCTACAGTCGCTTACGAAAACACGGTATGTATGCTTTACCAAGAAATGATCAAGTATCTGATACATGTGAAGGACTGGACGATCTACTGTCAAAACATATGGCCCATCTGTTTATTCGCGATCCTCTTGTTGTGTTTTCTGAGACAATAGATCAGGACGACAGCTCTAGCACTGACCATTTTGAGGTCGGTAAAATTGCAACATGGATGGAATCACCAATCTCATGTTTTCTGTAGAATATCCAGTCTACTAACTGGCAGACACTTCGCTTTAAGCCTCCCCCTCCTAATTCTTCGATTGGTTGGCGGGTCGAGTTCCGTAGTATGGAGGTTCAAATCACGGATTTCGAGAATGCAGCGTTCGCTGTCTTCATCGTTCTAGTTTCCAGAGCAATTCTCAAATTCAATCTCAACTTTTATATTCCAATATCCAAGGTAATCTGCATTAGTATAACTGTTTCCTCCAATAGACATCTTCCTAGGTCGACAAGAACATGCAAAGAGCACAACGCAGAGACGCCGCGCGATCAGGGAAGTTCTATTTTCGGACGGATGTTTATGCTGTTCGTCGGAGTGGAGCCTCCAGTGTTGCTTCGTCATCAAGATGCAGTTCTCCGACGGAAAGTGCCCCTGTGAAGGAGAAGAAGTTGCGAAATTGCTTTCCGCCACTTCCACTCCCAGAGAACGGAGTATCACATGCCAGACCGGTTGAAGAAGAATACGAGGAAATGACTATGGATGAGATCATCAATGGCAAGGTCGGCGCCCTTCAACAAACTGACTGGAGAATGAGACTCAGATTTTCTCGAAGGGCGATTCCTTCCCAGGTCTACTTCGCTTGGTGTATGATTATTTGGAGACGCTGGACGTTGATCAAGAGGCTTCTGCAACCATTGAAAAATATTTAGACCTCATCAGACGTCGTGCTAATGGTAAGTACCTCTTCTCTGAGATATATGACAATTTTAAAGTGTGCTAGGGTCACTTCAAACTCCCGCGACGTGGATTAGAAATTTCATCCGCTCCCATCCGGACTACAAACACGACTCTGTTGTGAGCCAACAAATAAATTATGATCTCATGGTAGCCGTAGACGAGATGTAAGTTTCCTGGCCAATTTTCTGTTTACGCTCATCTGTTTTCGATCCAGCGAACGTGGTGTTAGACGCGAGACTGACCTATTACCAAAAGATTATACCGGAGGAGACCTGGACAAGGGGAGATTATAGAACAGGATTTTTTATTTCGTATTATACAAATATTTATTTGATTTTACGGCATTGTCCGGCAGCAAATCCGTAAACACACGGAATCGAGCTTGACCTGTATCCTCGACAATGTCCTCTCTTCGATTCTTAACTTCCGCTGCCGGTAGGGTAGCCTCGCTCAGAACACTTGGACGACGTGGTTATGCTGAGGCCAATGACAAGCTCAAGCTTTCTCTTGTTTTGCCCCATGAAGTATGTCGCGTCCGCGTCTCGACAATTTCATCTGACTGGCATTGCTGTAGTCTATTTTCACATCTACAGACGTAGTCCAGGTGAACATTGCTGGCGAAGCCGGTGACATGGGTATTCTAGCCAATCACGTTCCTTCCATCGAACCCCTGCGTCCAGGTGTCGTTGAAATTATCGAGACAAATGGTGCATCAAAAAAATGGTTCAGTATGTCAAACCATAAGAATATTATCGCATCTTCTTACCCTCTTTGGCAATTCCAGCGTCTAGCGGTTTTGCCACTGTTCATCCAAACAATAGACTAACCATCAATGTCGTGGAGGCCGCTCCTTTAGAGAAATTCTCACTAGAGGTAGGGGTATACGTGACTTCCAATTCCTCTCATTGATTCATTCTATACTCCAGGCTGTCCGTGTCAATCTTGCTGAAGCTCTTAAGGTTGCGTCTGGTAGTGGCTCTGAAACAGACAAGGCAGAGGCACGGGTGGAAGCAGATGTTTATGAGGCCCTACAACATGCTCTTGCTAAATAATCTATTCTCATAGACGTTGTATACAACTGTGTGACCCCGTCATAGTGATGGATGTGACCAAATAATTGATGTTTCCATTCTACCCCTTCTTTCTCAGATGCGCATTCCTTCAAGCGTGTTTGATAAATCCCTGCTCGAGGATGAGCCCTTCTCGTCCGGTTTTTTTGCGCTTGGTTCTGGGGATTCTCGCCGTTCAAGAAAACCGGAGATTAACAAATTCCTCGATGACATGGTAGCAGGATTAAATGCTAATCAGGTTACTGCATAATCCTTTGGTCTATCATAATCCTCATTTTGTTTTAGGTTCTCGCAGCCGATGCCTGGATTCGAATGGCTTTTGAAGCGTCTTCATTGGAGGGCAAGAAACACAACGTTAGACCGAGCTTCAAAACGCGCCGAGCCTTCGTAAATTTTTACTGGAACCTTTCGAAGTACAATTTAGACCGAAAGGAAGACAGTGCTGCAAACTTCCTACGTCAAGAGCGTGCTGAACGGGGGTATGACTACACCCTGGTAGAAAATTCTAATACCGCAAGAAGTAGGACGAACGTCACCAGAAGGAAACTCCGTTCGTCTTGTAGTATCACAAGTGACACCAAGAGAGAAGCACTTGGTGCAAAACGTCGAATTAAATCCATTCGAGCTGAAACCATTAAACACAGCGGTGCCGGTTTTGAGGGTGTCCATACTCATTCGGACAGATTCTCGGGTCCCCTCAAGGTTGATAAAATACTCCAGACAAAGTCTTTGATGTCACAGAAAACGTCGTCTCTTTCCCCAGTAACTCCATTCCGCCAAGGAAAAACTTTATTTCGACCTGCAGTGTTGCCGTCCAGCGAGGAATACAGTGTTGTGCGCAATAGCATGGATTTACCTCCAACAATAACGGATATTTGTGCGGACACATATCCGGAAAATAAGCCCACTATACATTACCAAAAGGATGGTATAGCGATCTCATCGCCTGAAATGTTACCCGAGAAATTGAATATAGACTTTTTTCCTTCTTCTACAACCTCACCAAGTCTTCTGGCGGGTGGATTTACACCTGATATCATGCCCAACACCGCTCTCAATGAAGACCTATTCATACCTCATGTTTCAGTACCATTAGCAGCCCGCGAGATCTCTTCGGACGGGACATCATTACTAAAAGGCCTAGATATTCAGTCAACCCTCGAGGAACCCGCCCACATTGCAACTTCCAATGATCTATTGGATCAAGCCGATCTATGCGATAGTACTACCAAGCCTCCACTACCATGGTATCCTCCGATTTGGGCACAGGTAGTATG
>QFEW01004572.1:0-10306 GCA_003316525.1 Termitomyces eurrhizus | reverse complement strand
CTATTTTTATCTGAACTATTTTTTAAAATTCTGAAATATTTATTTTCAAATAGCCCTCCAAATTTACATATAGTTTGCACTCAAAAACATTCAATGTTCTTCACAAAATTCTGAGAAAAATCCATTTTAAACAAAAAAACTTCCACCTATATGCTAATTGGCCACATACCTTGAGTTTTCCTCCATTGTGACTACTCAACTGCCTAAATCAGTAGTTGACATCTGTTTTATATCTCAAACATTCATTTCTTCTCTGTTCATTAGCTACCTAGCTTAAAGGTGAATGATTTATTATAACTACACAGCATTCTGCTCAACTTGACACTGTCCTACGCACTGTACTGCAGAACCAAGTACAGGCTTACAGCTAGCAGGACAACTGCCAACACACCAATCCATATAGTTACTTGCACAAAAAAAAGAAGAGGCTTTTGGAGCTGTAAACATAAATGTTGTAGATATTATAGAATTGACTCGCCCTTGTGCTTCATCATTGGTGAGGGTGTTTTGTCTTGAATGCAGTGCATGGGATCTGGAATTGCTTGATGACCTTGTTGATAATAAAACATTCCATATCCAGCTCCTCCTTTAATGCTTTTCACTCCTCAACTGTCTCAGGTGATATGCAGCCATTCATGGGCTCCAGCTTAAATAGAATCTTGGCACTAGAGCAATATTTCTTTAGTGTCTCTACCAAGATGCCTCCAGTCCACTTCTACTCAGAGTTGAGCTGGTCATATGTATATGCAGGCAGCTGGTCATTTGATTGCAGTTTGAGAGTCTGTGGACATGCTCAAGATGTCAAAGAGATGATAGTAGATGACAACAATGTGAGGCTTTTAATTTGTTCAGCCACTGGGAACACAGACTCAGAAGCCTCTGCTTCCTCATCTTTCTAATACTTGGCTTTGGCTGCTCTTCATACCAAATACAAGGGTTCCTTATCCACGATCTGCCAAAATATCTCAAATGACATTGCAGGCTAGAACATCAAAGAAACACAGTTCCACATTAGCAACTTCACGAATCAAAGAACATCTTTAGAGGATTTACAAATTTGTGCCTAGCAACATATACTCTCTTAGATCCATGCTCAAGACCCAAGGACTATTTTTAACATCTTTTAAATACTTATGCAAAGGAGAGATTATAGACCTTTATAATCGCAGCAACCAATTTGTTGTTGATTGTCATATTCCTTCCTTGTTGATGTCTGTTGTATTGGCGAAGAGCATGGACAACCCTGCTGAGCTATCAAATACCTGCATTTACACTCTGTGCCTGCAAACAATCCTGCACCTGCCACCTCTGTCCCAGGCAACCTTGCCTTTTTCAGCTTCCTCTTGGCATCACCCATCTCACTCATCACTTTCCTGCTCTCTGCAGCCCTCATTATCTTTCTCTATATCCCTCAGATTTTTCTGTCCTCATTATCCCTCCTTTTTTCTCCCACTGCTTGTCTAAGTCACCTTATAAAACACCAGACTTGACTCCACCAACTGAAGTGAGCCACCACCACCACCAAAGAGCCTCTTCAAGCCCCCAAACAATTGTATTCCACTCACACTTGACATCCGATGTCTCAACAATCCTGTCTTCTCTGCCATGTTCTGGCATTCTAAGCTCATCCACGACATACTATGAGTGGTTTTGTATCCTTTAACTATATATCAATAAAGGACATATTGGAGCATGGTTCATAAATACATCTTCACAGTTGTGAGGTCCTCTTTGAAAAGCAACAGAACATCTCAAATGACTAGCTTTCAGGATTTCAGATATTGGTAGTCATAGAGGTCCTGTGCCTCAACATCTGAAAATTCAGAAGTGTATCCCTGAGACAAGGAAATTATTAGTACATAAGAGAAAGCAGAACTAGAAGAAGAGAAACAAATGTTGATGTCACTTGTAATACTCATAGTAACACCATTGAAGACAATGGCAGAGTTGTTATAGCCTGTGAGAGACTTAGGATGTGATTAAATCTATATGCTTTTAGCATGTTACATACTATACTCTGTATACAGAGTAAAAGCACTGTGACATTTGTAAAGTAGTCAAGGACTTCAATGACATGATGAGGTGACATACAGAGAAAGGTGACATTGTTTATCTGTGGGCTCACGATGAGCTTGGAGAACCATTTGTAGAGAAATTGTTATTATGTTAAGTGTTAAGTATAAATAGAAAAAAAACTTACTCATTGTGCATGGGCATCTGAGGCATTTTAAAGTCCTCTGATGTTGTCCAAAGTGCATGTGTGGGAGGTGACAGCCATGGAAAAACAAGAAGCTGATGAAAGAGATAATGTTGGAGGTCTTGTTGATGCAAAACATGCTTAGCAAGAAACAGAGTCAATAGTCAGCACACACATCAAGAGCTTGTAAAGAGCTGCAAGTCATATCCTCGGAAGGAGTCAAACCTTTTAGAAGATGTGAAGGGTAATGAGGACCTTGCAACAAGTAGGCTCCTGAGGAAGAGGAGGAACATGTAGGAAAGGGATGAGAACAGTGGAAGGTTTTAAAAGCAGATCTGACATGTCCTCGAGTTCACTGATCTACAAATTAATTTAGAAATTTGAGTAGAGTACACATAAAAACATTTGAGTGACTTACTGGGCACAGTTAGGCCAATGCAAATGTTCCAAGCATTAATAATTGACATATATCTGCACCTGCTGCAAGTGTGCATACACAGTGGCAGAGAGCTTGCATTGTAGCCATAACCATATGTATATTTCTGAGTCATTTTAATACCAGCACCATGTTCAATCTCTTTCATCCCACTTGCCTTGGTAGATATTGGTGGCTAAACAAAAGTGCCATGCTGCTCATATTGCTATAAGCACTACCAGGGTTGTCATACCCATTGTAGCCATCATGTGTGTCAAATGGCAGAGGGCTTGCATTGTAGCCATAACCATATGTATATCTCTGAGTCATTTCAATACCAGCACCATGTTCAATCTCCTTCATCCCACTTGCCTTAGTGGATATTGGTGGCTAAACAAAAGTGCCATGCTGCTCATATTGCTATAAGCACTACCAGGGTTGTCATACCCATTGTAGCCATCATATGTGTCCAAGAAGAGGGGTGCAGAGATATTGGTGGGTTCAAGGATGACCTCATTGACTCAAATCAATAGTGACATTGACACACAATATTAGGGCTTAAATAAGAAACCACATAATTTTAAGCAGTTCAGCGCTATCCACTGGCTCAAATCAAGTTGCTAAAATCTACAAAAAGTAGTTTAATGCACAAAGCAATAAACAACATCTCTAAAAAAAGTTGAATCTTCTGCAGGATTGTAAAAGGAGGGCTGCCACTGTTTTAAGATGTTTGTTGACAAGTAGTGGCAGAATAGAACAATGGCAGCAGCTGTAAATTGTTTTAATAACATTAGTAGACATTATAAAGAACAAAAATAGACCTACAAAAGCCATTAGCTTAACTTGTTGTTGCACTTGTTGCTGGAGGCATCTGAGTGTAGTGTGGTGGTGGAGTCTGGACCATCTTTGATTGTCAGATTAGAATACATACCATGTCCAAGAGTTGAAACTACAATTTATATATATATTATATTACATTTTTGTCACATACTAACTGCCTATTAATATCTGTTAGTATGCCGTTAAACAAAATTAAATTATTACTTACCTTCCAGCAGTCATTTCTCAAAACAATCTTTTCATCTTCAGCATTTGGCTCTTCAGTCACTCGTACTTTGACGTCTGCCAAAATTCAAACATACTTTAAGAGATTAGTACAATGCTGTAATTGTTAGATATTTTGAATACTTTAGGAACATCTTTGATATCTATTCCATCCCGTTGTGCCACTTTTCTCTTGTGGCTGGGCCTTTTTAACCACATGTGCACAATAAAAACAGCTTTTGACAGTTCACCCCCTCTATGTCAAATATATATATCTGTTCCCCTCTAAATACAGAAACAATGATGTATGAAGAACTCGCCAAACAAATAAACTTATACAAATCTTCTCTCTTTTAGAAATTTATAAGAGAGGGAGCCCTTGAAGCTGTATCTTTCAGGAGATGGAGATAATTGGGTAAAACAATGGCATGTTGTGATGCTAAGAAGAAATGAGAAAGCAAAATAAATTATTATAACTATGTACTTGTTTGTATTTATTTGATTAGTGGCATAAGGATATAACTTGAAAACAAACAAGACAAACAAATGAGAATGCAAAATAAATAGTTATATAACTATGCACTTGTTCGTGTTTACTTTGCTGGTTAGTGGCATAAAGACGTAACTTTGAGGATTTTGAAAACAAATGAGACAGTGAAAAAAATAATTATATAAATATGTACTTATTTGTATTTACTGGCTATAAGTTTGAGTAGAAAGTAAATTGTCTGAAAAGAGTGTAAAATAAAAAAGCTTGACTTTTCCAAGCACATATGAGAGAAAGTAATCTTGTATTGCCCTATCAACATACATTTTTTGATATGCCCACCTCTAGCTTCCCAAGCAGCACCATCCATGGCCTCTGCCTGCCAAGAAGCACATTCACACTCTCAATCATTGAAGTTGACTATAACAGTCTGTCTTTATTTGCTGCCTCCCTTTCTCTGCACACATGTTTCCTCAATGTCAACACAGCAGTCATCTTGGCCATCATTATGCATGACTTCAAGGCTGCAGATCTCCATAAGCTAGACTTCATACACCAAGACAAAGATACTGCCTACATGTTTAATAAAGCCACAAACCAGTTCAAAGTCAGTGACTGTGCTGCAAAGATGTATAAAACTCTCTTCTCTGTTTTTATCACATGCCAGACCTACTTTGGCATCCTTTCATGCCACATCAATAATAGGAAAACCACTATGGTATTCTATTGCTACACTATGCATCTCATCAAACTTGTTGCAAAATACAAGTAGTCAGCCATTTATAGTTATCATTCAGTCTTTTTCAACCACTGATACGCAAAGATAGCATCTACAATGTAATAACAATCTATTGTTGGAATATGTGTATGTGCACTACAGGGCAGCCCCAACCAAATCAAATGGATTGTTGGCCAGCTGCACATCAGCAAATTCCAATGAGCCATGTTGTAAGTTCAACAATGGCTGCTGCCCAACCAGCCTTTATCTATGGGGCTACCCTCACACATGCATCACCTATGGGAAGACCTTTGTGAGGTTGCTACTACAAATAATATAATTTGGAGCAAACATCAGATTCACTGGTGACTATACATTGAGCTGACGCTGTTCAAATCTTATGACTGCATTTGCCAACCCTGCCATTACTGATGTGTTGTCAGCTGATATTGCCATGCAAGTAGCCACCAGGCAAATGCACAGGCTATTCAATTTGCCACTATTCAGCAACTTTTGTGTGTCATTTATTGGAGCAGTCACATGCAAGTGTTCTGCAAAGATATGCTGCATCCATCATCTCTCTTGGCCTGAGAGCACCTCGGTCAATAATGGAATTGCCAATGCAGAGGCATCTATTGAGTATGACACTGTGGGCCGTGCCATCCATGATATCATAGCATCAGAGCCAGGCTCCCTAATGCTTAAGCTAGATCTAAAGGCAGTCTTTTGCCACATCTCAGTTCACTCTGATGACTGGCTGCTTCTTGGCTTCAAGTGGCTCAGCAGGCTCTACTTTGACGTCATTCTCACTTTTGGTGTACACTTTGCTCTATACATATTTAATCTTTTTGCTGAAGCTGTGCATTGAATTTTAGCATGCAACATCCCTGCATGCATTCACTATTATCTTGATAACTTTTTGAGCATATTCTCTCCTTCTACTCCTCCTGTCCTCGTTGATCAGTCCCTCTCATGGGCTCTCAACCTCAGAGTCCAACTTGGGCTCATATTCTAACCGTCAAAGACTTTTAGGCCTGTAACAACAATTGAATTCCTGGGCTTGGAGCTTGACTCTATCACTATGGAAGTCTGCCTTCCCATCAACAAGCTTGCCTACCTCTGTGAACTCACGTCCTCTTGGGCAGCCAGGCACCACTGCACTTAACACCAGCTGAAGGAGCTCATTAGCTTCCTCCAGTTTACATCACAAGTTATCCCTATGTCTCATGCTTTTCAATACAGCCTGTATGATTTTCCTGCCACATTCCCCATGCCCTTTGCAGCCCACCACATCCCTAAAGCTGCACATCAGAATCTGCTCTGGTGAAGCTTGATCACCTTAGACTAGAACAGTATTTGCTTCTTTGCCTCAGCCCAAAAGAATATTGATGTCTATATGGATGCCAGTGGCACAAAGAGCCTAGGTGGCTACCTCAGAACTGAATAGTTTGCAGTGCATTGCCCTCATTACCTCCAGCATGAGCACATTCAAGTAAAGGAAATGTTTGCCGTCATATATGCAATTTTGTGCTGGGAAGATTTCTTTAAAGAATCACACATCATCTTCCATGTCAATAACAATGCCATCTTCAATGCTATCTACAATGTCTCAATCCAGTCTGTGCCCACAATGAAGTTTATCAAGCACTTGATAGTCTTTGCCTGCCACCTTGACTTTTCTTTTTCTTCTCAGTAGCTTCCTTCTACTGAGAATTCTATTGCTGATGCTGCTTCTTGTTTTTCATTCTTCCACATATTCAAAATTGGCCCTTGGCTTGATCAGAAACCCATTTCAAAGCACTTCCAGCTTAATGGTACGAGGAAAATTGACACCATCTGCAAACAGTTGCATTCTATCTTTGGCATGGCCTTGCCACAAGCACTCAATGCACATATTCAATAGGTCAGCAGCAATTTATCTTGCATATACAGCTTAACAATCTGTACAATCCCGACAGCTCAATCCTGCTTGCCTCTCAGCCAGCCACCTTCTCTGAGTTGCAAGCCTTGCAGCATGTCCAACCCAAAATAATTAAAGTGTACTTGTCCTCAGTACATTCCCCCTATGTTGATGCTAACCTCCCTTTCTCTGCCATTGAATCCCCTTTTGTGCAGTACATCATCTGGAGAATCAAACGCTACTATAGCAAGCGCAATTGCTGACCAGTGTAGCCAATTATCCTCTCAATTCTCAACTTCTTCCTGTCTCAGCTCAAACTAGGCATCATCCTTGGCCATATCTTTATACACTGCCTTGCCTACTCAGGCCTCCTGTGCAGTGGGGAATTCACAGTTAGAAAGGGCAGTAAGTTCAGTGCAAGTCTAAACTTCTCTTGCAAGTCAATACAGTTCCTGTCCAACTTTGAAATGGCCACCCATGCATAACTGACTCTCCAAGCCTTCAAAACTGACCATTTCTGCCAGGTGGTCAGTATCTTGGTCAGTCGCAGCACCAGGACATCACATTTATCCCATCACAGCCCTCAAAGGCATGTATAGAGAGCTGGCATATGAGGAGCCCCCCCTCTCCCCCCCTGCTTTTGAGCAGGCAGATGAAAGTGCCCTCACCTACACTGTCTTTGTCAAATTGTCAAAACAGTCAGAGAAGTGCTGTCTCTTGCCAGCATCAACCTCTTATGCCAGCCACAGCTTCAAACAAGAAGCCGCCTCAGCAGCTGCAGTGGCTGGCTATTCAAATGATGAGATTCAGCTCCTCAGCATTTGATACAGTGACTCATACAAGCTGTATCTCAAAAATGACCCTATTTTATTTTATTACATTCTACCTATCCAGATTACTCTTTTCCACTACTTCAGTCCCCTCATAGTTAGCTTGAGTTTTTTGGCCCCTCTCTCTTTCAGGAAGGGTAAACCGGCACTCAAGAACTTTCTAGAGACTTATGAAATCATAATTTCTTTCTTACCAATCGCTCAGAAAATGCATCAACAAATTTCCTCTTCTCAATTTCACTTAGATCACTTCACTTCAAATTTCAAGTACTACACAAGCCTTGAATTAATTCTTAACAGATGTGGTAACATTTCTGATCATCAGCAGTGCTAAAATCATACAGTTTTTGAATTTGATGCTTATTGTAAGAACTGTATATAAAATAATGCTGATGTTGTACAAATATTATACTATTGACTTGATTACTATACTGATTTGGGCAAGACCCATCATAGGTTGCTCTGAATCCTTGTGCTAGTAACTTTTCAAGACAACAAATGCACCTGACTGAAAAAGAGAGGTGGGTTAGCCACAATTCTGAGCAGGTGGGTGGATAGTCAAAGCGTGTTTGATTCACCTCTTTCTAAGACATCCTAGATTTTCCAGACGTTGTCTGAAGTCCTACCATGAGAGAACTATATGGTGTGAACACTCTATAATTCTTCCTGCTAACTGGTGTGAGCGATGAAATTGCTTGGGCCTGATCTTACTTTGGTTTTGACTATTTAACTGGCCTAATGAAATCTGTATTCAGCTAAATTTGAAACAAGAACGCTTTGATGATAGCTTGAGAAGGCAGAGAGGCAGTGGAGTTGTTATACTGATCTGATTGCTTCTAAGCTTGAGATAGAGTTCTGCTTGCAAGATTCACTTTTTCTTTTTGAAAACTTGACTTGAGAGAGTGCACATCTGAGAACCACATTGGGAGAGTGGATGGGAAAATTAAATCATGAACAGAGCAAGTATGTGAGGGCAATGAAAAATTCTAGCAGATGGCTGTTGCAGAGGAAAAAGAATTCTCTGTGATAGCACAGCCACCTCACTCAAGGACCACACCCTATTTCTCACTCATAACCAACAGGCCAGCCCTTTCAGCACTGCTCAATTTGGAATGAATGAATGATTTCTATTTATACTGCTGGCAAGCCACTATACATGGCTAAGGGATGGGGATAGCACCTGTCTCTCACACTACTCTGAAAAATTAGCTGGTGGTCTATCTATCTGCTAGTGTGGTTTGTATTTTTTTGAAGTAGAACTCTCTTTATGTGGTTTATTGGTGGCATATAGTGTGAGCTGGATGATGTTGTGAACTCCTTCCATTGAAAAAGTGTGACTGGAGTCTGGTCAGGATACCTTGGATTGTGGTGGGGCCTGTTGGCCCATAGCGTATTTCCTATTGCTCTGGTATGTTCACATACATGGGGTGCCTTGGCCTTCCACAGTGCGTGTTATCCTTCTTACCTCCTTGTTCTTCCTTCTTTTCTACCTCCCCCCTTCTCCCTACTCATTTTTGACCAGTTTATATGCTACCTCCCTGTCTTTCTCCATCTTCCTCCACCAGACCTCTATATTTTTATCATTGTCCTCGACTATTGGTGTAGTTTTCAGTGTTCTTTTCATTTACGTTTTTTTAAATGCTCCTGTCTTCTCTAAGAACTTGACCATCACCTCAATCCCCTTTTTGGTCTCTAATAGCATTCCTAGTTCTATCCTCTCATCTGCTTCTTGTAGTATGTACCAGTATTTGTTGTATCTTGTGCAATTCATTATAATGTGTTTCCATGTCTGAAATCTCTCCCTACATGGGCACTCTATTGATTCATTAGTTACAAACTTTGCATAGTACTCATCAATAAAAGTGTGTTTCATCCAACACTGTGTGAGTCTACCAATTTGGAAATAGACCGTCATTGTAGCCATAACAATAATATATGAAACTTAAGCATGATATGTCATGCCTGCAGGGCTGCCTAACTCCAGCACATAGTTGGAGTGTTTTGAGTCAGCTTTCAAGATCTAATATGGGCCCCCCTTGCTTTCATCTGGAGTACTTAACCGCAATGGATGCATTATCTTTATGCACCTCATGAATGCTGACCTGTCCTTGAAGACTACTTCTGACGGTGGGGATATCTTATTGGACCATGCTATGGATACCACCAGACAATTTTATTCTTTTGGCATTCTGAGGTCAAGATCCCAAATCACTGCTGGGCTTAGTAATGGCTGATCTTATAGGTGTCAAACCCCCTCACCTAGGTCATCATAGTTCTGCATTGGCCTGCTTTTCTCCTTGTCATCCACTACAAGATCCTTTACTTTGACCCCAGACGACGTCTCCAACCTCTTCAAGCTTTGCATAACTTGAAATGAGTTGAGACGTCCTTGAAGATGCTGTTGGCAGTCAAGAATCATTCTAACTCAATTGAATTATTCAGAGATCCACTTTAGTATTGATGTGAGGAACCTTTCATATGATGACTTGAGATGTCTAAAACGGCATTGAGGAAATGGAGGATATACACAGATGTCTTTGAGGTGCGCCTGCAGAGTAGAGAGATCTCTAAGAGTTAGAGGTGGGTGTGAGAACTGATGGCTGACAGATTCACTACTTGCTGTTGAGTTGTTGGAATTTTGAACTTCCATTATTCCCTTTATCATCAATGTTGTCTCCCACAAATCACTAGCCTTTGCCTCTAGTACCTGGTCCT